>JAFBMS010000056.1:1469017-1481517 GCA_019788955.1 Albula glossodonta | reverse complement strand
ATACAAATGAACAGTCACGCTAGTCCCATGGCCCACTGGCATGGTTACACACTTGCATCCACACTCAAACACACACACAGACACGCGCACGCAAACACGCAAACACACATACACACACACACACTCACAGACAAGCCTATACTCATACTCACTCACACACACACAAGTACATACAATGATGTACATTCATACGCATGTATACACAGACAGACATGCATGCTCACTCTCTTACATTCATACGCACACACACGTGCATGCTTAATGTGGGTTATGTAAGAGTTAGGTGACTTTTGGCAGGACAGACTGTGCAGATCCTTCATTCTGCGCAGAACCCAGCCAGGTTTGCAGGAGAGACTGTATTTGATTGGTGCAGGCACATTCCAGCCAGGTTTTCAGGAGAGACTGTATTTGATTGGTGCAGGCACATTCCAGTCAGGTTTGCAGGAGAGACTGTATTTGATTGGTGCAGGCACATTCCAGCCAGGTTTTCAGGAGAGACTGTATTTGATTGGTGCAGGCACATTCCAGCCAGGTTTTCAGGAGAGACTGTATTTGATTGGTGCAGGCACATTCCAGCCAGGTTTTCAGGAGAGACTGTATTTGATTGGTGCAGGCACATTCCAGCCAGGTTTGCAGGAGAGACTGTATTTGATTGGTGCAGGCACATTCCAGTCAGGTTTGCAGGAGCGACAGTGTGTGATTCAACTCTACAGATGCTTTGGTCCTGCAGAAAGCAGAGAGTGCATGAACAGAAGTCTTTTCTCAGTAAAGAGAGGCAGGCTGACTGTGTGATTTAGCCCGTCTGCAGTGTGTCTGTGCCCTGTGTGATGTAGCCCGTCTGCAGCGTGTCTCTGCTCTGTGTGAATTAGCCCGTCCTTAGTGTGCCTGTGCCCTGTGTGATTTAGCCCGTCTGCAGTGTGCCTCTGCCCTGTGTGATTTAGCCCGTCTGCAGTGTGCCTGTGCCCTGTGTGATTTAGCCCATCTGCAGTGTGTCTGTGCCCTGTGTGATTTAGCCTGTCTGCAGTGTGTCTGTGCCCTGTGTGATTTAGCCTGTCTGCAGTGTGTCTGTGCCCTGTGTGATTTAGCCCGTCTGCAGTGTGCCTGTGCCCTGTGTGATTTAGCCCGTCTGCAGTATGTCTGTGCCCTGTGTGATGTAGCCCGTCTGCAGCGTGTCTGTGCTCTGTGTGAATTAGCCTGTCCTTAGTGTGTCTGTGCCCTGTGTGATTTAGCCCGTCTGCAGTGTGCCTGTGCCCTGTGTGATTTAGCCCGTCTGCAGTGTGCCTGTGCCCTGTGTGATTTAGCCCGTCTGCAGTGTGCCTGTGCCCTGTGTGATTTAGCCCGTCTGCAGTGTGCCTGTGCTCTGTGTGATTTAGCCTGTCTGCAGTGTGTCTGTGCCCTGTGTGATTTAGCCCGTCTGCAGTGTGCCTGTGCCCTGTGTGATTTAGCCCGTCTGCAGTGTGCCTGTGCCCTGTGTGATTTAGCCCGTCTGCAGTGTGTCTGTGCTCTGTGTGATTTAGCCCGCCTGCAGTGTGCCTGTGCCCTGTGTGATTTAGCCCGTCTGCAGTGTGCCTGTGCCCTGTGTGATTTAGCCCGTCTGCAGTGTGCCTGTGCCTGTGCCCTGTGTGATTTAGCCCGTCTGCAGTGTGCCTGTGCTCTGTGTGATTTAGCCTGTCTGCAGTGTGTCTGTGCCCTGTGTGATTTAGCCCGTCTGCAGTGTGCCTGTGCCCTGTGTGATTTAGCTCGCCTGCAGTGTGTCTGTGCCCTGCGTGATTTAGCCCGTCTGCAGTGTGTCTGTGCCCTGTGTGATTTAGCCCGTCCTTAGTGTGTCTCTGCTCTGTGTGATTTAGCCCGTCCTTAGTGTGTCTCTGCTCTGTGTGATTTAGCCCGTCTGCAGTGTGTCTCTGCTCTGTGTGATTTAGCCCGTCTGCAGTGTGCCTGTGCCCTGTGTGATTTAGCCCGTCTGCAGTGTGCCTCTGCCCTGTGTGATGTAGCCCGTCCGCAGTGTGCCTGTGCCCTGTGTGATTTAGCCCGTCTGCAGTGTGCCTCTGCCCTGTGTGATGTAGCCCGTCCGCAGTGTGCTCCAGCTCTCACAGCCTGCTGGGCTGGACACATTTTTGCATTGTTTTAGTAAAGGCCTTCCCAGGCTATGGAGTCCTGGAAGGGACAAATTTATTCCCCTCTGTAATTTTAGCTTGTGTTTGAGCCTGTGTAGCAGATTTTAGTGTGACAAATCCCTCCTCCTCATCTCAGTGTCCGTGAGTGTGTGTGTGTGTTATGTATGTGTCCGTTTGTGCATGCACATGTATGTATGCATATGTGAGTGTACGTGTTTGTGAGTGTTTCTCATGTGTGTGTGCATGTATGGGTATGCAGGGCAGGTGTGTGTGTGTGTGTGTGTGTGTAGCGCCTGTTTTCTCAGCTGTTGGGGCTCTGTGGTGCACCTGTGGTCATACTAATCCACCCCCCCACCCACCACCATGCACTCACCCCCAGGTCTGACCCCAGTGTCTGCTGGGTGAGAGTCTATCAGTGTGCATGTATGAGTGTAGATTTGTGTGTGTGTGTGTGTGTGTGTGTGTGTGTCTGTTCGTGTGTGTGTGTGTGTGTGTGTGTGTGTGTGTGCGCATGTCTGGGTTAGGGTGGTTAGTGAAGGGAATAAGGTTTCTACTCCCTCAGTGACATCCTGTGCACGCAGGGTGTTCTGCAGGTGAGAGTCACCGCAGCCCACAGCCAGGCCGCTCTGATGTGTCTCCCACGTCTGGAGACCTGCTGCGTTTACTCAGCTTTCACCGTCACAGCCTTGACACATTTTTATGACAAGTTTCTCTCCCATTGAGACAAAACCCCACACAGCACAGTCACTCACGCATATAAACAAACAAAGATGATGGATGAAAACACCTCTGCTTTTATTAGTAACTGTATTACTCACCAATGAGAAAGGCTGGATGACGTCTTAAAGATTTCTGTCACTTGTCTGAGTCATAAATAATGGTAAGGCAGGAAAACGCTGTGGGGCAGACCACATTGCTTAAGAAACACCATCATGATGCGTATTCAATCACTTTCTTTCATATTCACATTCACTGACTCGTTGGGAGGGTGGGGGGGTGGGGGATTGCGCATGGAAACGAGGGGGGGGGTTAGCAGCCGATGACTGTGTCAAACTCAAGTGAGAATTGTAGAGCGTGATCTGATGCTGGACACGCTACTTTAACGGCCACTGTTGAACAGGCGATCCGTCAGGAGTATGGGCTGTTGTGACTGTTGATGCTTATTACCTTGTCTTCAAGGCTCCCTCCATGTTCCTTTCATGTTTCTTTTTTCCATAAAAATTCTGGAATAGAATACAATAGAAGAACAGAATGGTGACATAGGGGTTAACAACATATCTGGAAAAGCCACAGGCCCTTATTTGCTTGGTAATGACGCTGACAGGATAACGTACGCCGCGTCTGTAATTTATGCAGAAGTGTGCGTCAAGGCACATGGGAAGCTGTCTAAGGAGGAAGTGATAAAGCTGAAGATGCCAGGCAAGATAATCATACTTCCCCTGAAATATCATTTCATCACCGTGCGCTGCATTTGTGGATCATACCCCAGAAACGTCAAAGTGAGACAGGAGGGCCTCCACGTGTGTGTGTGGTGCGTTTTGGTGCTGAGGAGGAAGGTGTTTTGTGGCCAGGTGGGATCGTGTTCTGTGGCTGCTGGAACAGGTCTTGTGTACCGGGGATTCCGTTTGACTTTTTAAATCTTTCATTTTACCAAGAAAGTCCTGCTGAGATGAATGACTCTGGCCAAGAGGCAACATAAAATACATTTTTTAGCAATTAAAACGCAGGAACAGAAAAAGCACAGACGTTCGGATCATGGCGATTTATTATTCGAAGCTTGTATGTGCATCAGTTATGGTGTTTCAGATCAGTTCTTTGATCTTTGTTTGGGGGCTGGGGAAGGGGGGTGGGTGTCTGTTACATAAACGATCCGTACCGTTTGTTCTGGTTTTATTCCCTCCCTCGATTCTGTCTCCTCGTCTCGTTAGCGCAAGTCACATCTATTAAGGGGGTGCAACAAAACACAAACCCACAAACCACATTTTGGGGTTCGTTCCACAAAAACACAGCTGTCAAGGTTTAAGATCCAATCACCGTTTTATGGCGTTGTTGTTTTGTTGTTGGCTTCTTGGCGATGTCAGCACAACCCTGCCTCCTTTCAGGTCTGCGAATAAAACCCACAGGCCTGCTAAATGAGATTAAGGCATGTCTTTTTAGAGAGTCACAACAGCCTTCAAAAACACAGGCCCAATATACGTTAACCACCAAATAAAACATAAGACCCGGGCCTTGCCGTGACGTCTTATCTTAATTCCTGATCCGAAAACTGCCTGGTATCTCCCCAGCCCCCCCCCCCCCCCCCCCCCCCCCAAAAAAAAAAAAACATCTAAGCACACTTAATTTGCTGGAGATGACTTGTTGGGGGAGGGGCGGTACCAGCAATTCCTTTCTTCTTCCATGCAAAAAAAAAAAAAAAAAAAAAACAGCCTCATGCGCTGCATTAGCGGCCTGCGGCTGGTTGCGTATTTTGGTGTGAGGGTCTGGTTGTGGGCGGAGACTGTACAGGGGCAGGGACTATCCGTCTTTACTTAGGGGTCTTTAATCTTTTTGGACCTGTCAGATGGGTTTGACAGGGCAAAGGCAACCGCTAAGGCGCAAGATTAGGTGGCTTTGTAGTTCTTGAAAGCCGTTTTCCTCATGTCTGTCCGACAACGACGAAAGCCCCCCGCCCCGCTTTCAGCCCCCCTCCCCAAAATCAGCGCTTAACCTGGCTAGACACTCCAGAAGCAGCGGATTAATTAGTTAGCCTGTCATTTCAGAAGGGGAGATGTTTTGGTTTTAGGTAACGCACGGAACAGAGGAAGGACCGTCCATTTTGTTCCACAGTCGATAGCCTTTTTTTTGTTTGTTTTTTTTTTTTTTTAATTGTGACATAATGGACTCTTCAGTGGACTTAGCAGAGGAAGAGAGCGGCCTGCATCCAGCAAGCTGTAAGGTAGGGCTGGAGAATGCTGTGCTAAGCTGACTTCATTTATGAATCTCTCAGAGTTGAGCATGTTGGAGCGTGTAGGAGCGGATCGGGACTGCCCTTGCAGCTCAATGAAGGCACCTCTTTTGAGCAGCTGAGAGGGTGAAGTGCCAGGAGTTTGAGGGAGAGTTTTGCACTGAAGGCTGTAGACTGTGCTGGGCTGGGCTCTGAGAAGTCATGAATTGAAGGTTGTAGACTGTGTTTGGCACAGCTGTGGATAGAACAGAGTACTAGCCAGGTGTGGATAACTGTGCGTGCACGCGCGCGTGTGTATGTGTGTGTGTACGCGTTTGTGCGTGTGTGTGTGCGTGCGTGCGTGTGTTTGTGTGTGTGAGTGAGTGACTGTGTTTACACTGTGCACAAGTGTGTGTCCATACGCCCGTGAATGTGTCTGTGTACGTGGGTGTTTGTGTGTAGGAACATGAGGGTTGTGTGCGTGCGTGTGTGCGTGCGCGCGCGTGCGTGCAGGTGAGTCTGTGTGTGTCTGTATCCCCGCATGTGTGTGCGTATTCCCTTGTGTGTATGTGTGCAGGAACAGGATTGTGTGTGTGTAGGATCACAAGGGATGTGTGTGGGGGATGAGAATGGAAACATGAGAAGGCCGAGGCCCCCCACAGAGCCTGACCCCCCCCCACAGGGACAATGACAGGAAGTGCATTTGTGGGGCTGCTGTCTCCCCCCTCCGTACGTCCTCTCGCACTTCCTGCCTAGGGGCTGCGGAATGCGGGTCAGAGTGGGCAGTGCGAGCCAGCCAATGGGAGCACCGCTTCTGACAACCGTCCTATCAGGACTAACGTTGGACAAGGGCAGGGGACCTAATTACATATAGACAATTAGCATACGCTGTTACCCATACTGCATAATTATACATTATTCATTTCAGCAATTAAATGTGCAGTACCTTACTCAAGCCTACACCGGCAGTGTTGTGGGTGGGAATCGATCCTGCAACCTCAAGCCCTTGTTGTTACACAAGCCCTTCTCCTTAACCCTTATCGTCCACTGCTGCCATTGTGTTACAACACAGTATGTAGCCACAGAATGCCTGCAGTTCAGCTGAGTGAGTGAGTGAGTGAGAGGGAGGGAGAGAGTGAATGAGTGAGACAGGGAGGGAGAGAGTGAATGAGTGAGACAGGGAGGGAGAGGAGTGAGTGAGAGAGGGAGGGAGAGAGGGAGTGAGGAGGAGGATGTAATCTGCCAGCCTTCTGCTGTCTGCTCCTTTTAGAGTCTCTGCTCATTCCCCTCTGGGGAGGGAGGAGCCTGGGCAGGAGGGGGGAGGTGGCCTCCTCTGGTGCAGCACAGGGATTGGACCAAGTAAACGGAGGTCATAGGGTCATGGTGCGTGTAGCACTGTGCCAGGCAAGGCTCCTCTCACCGGGGGCTACCATGGTTACCATATAGTTGTCCTACTGACAGTTATGACAAACCACACCAAAAAATGTCCCATTTTTCATTGCATTAGATGTTAATCCCATTTTTCAATTTCATTCAAGTAAATGTTTGATGCCTGTTATAAAGCAGTCTTGTTATAAACAAGTTTATTTTGAATCATAGAATCAGAAACAGCTAAAATGCCATTTGCGTCAGTCTGTGCATCTCCTCCTGAGCCAGATATGAGGTTGTATAACTCTGAGGTTGCAGGTTCAAGTCCCAGGCCGGGTATTGCTGTTGCACTCTTTGAGTGAGGTACTTCACTTGCATTGCTTCAATATAAATCCAGCCATATAAATGGACAGCATGTAAAAATGTAAACAGTGTAAGTTGCCCTGGATAGAGCCGTCTGCTAAATGCCTGTAATGATGTAAATTATTTTTTTTTTGCCCCGCTCCCCCTGCTGGATGGCAATACTGTGGTAATTTGGCCTGCAGTCATACGTTACCCCATATTCATAATGGTGACTTGCTTTTCTCCCACTGCAGGTCTGCCATCACCCGACCTGCCAGGACTTGAACAACAAGAACCCGCTCAACCTATGCGAGTCATGTGACTCCCGCTGCCACCTGGACGAGACGGACAACATGCACTTTGACCGGCACCCGCGCTTCGACCTGCAGCCGCAAGGTACCTCGGAGATGCCCCAACAGGCCCCTGCACTCTGCCCGTTTCAGAGTCTATGAGCTGAATTCAATCAAACACATTTAGTCTCTTTAAGGATATAATGCTATTCAATCAAAACAGACTTCAGTCTGTTTAAGAACACATGCTATTCAGTCAAAACAGTCTTTCATCTCTTTAAGAACACACGCTAGTCAATCAAAACAGACTTCAGTGTCTTCAAGGACATATGCTATGTACATCACACAAAGAGTTTGAATTTAGGGGTTGGTAGGGGCCAGGACCTCCATATGGCCATAAGGATTGACATTGACCCCCCCCCCCCCATGACTCTGGTCATAGGACCTAAAGACATATTTGAGTGGCAGTGTTACTGAGTTATGCGTGGAATTCACTGTCTGAGGGATTCTTCCAACGGGAAGCGCGTCAGAGTGTTTTTTCCGCAGGCAACAGGAAGTGTGACAGCGTGTTTGCTCCCATTCCGCGACTTCCTCCCCCTCTACTCTCTCTCCCCCAGGTTCCATCCTGGCCCGGAACGTGTCGACACGATCCTGCCCCCCCCGGACCAGCCCCCCCTCAGATCTGGAGGAAGAGGAGGATGGAGGGAGCGACCGGGGGTTAGTCCTCTCCTTTGTCATGTCTCTATCCCTCTCTCACACAAGCAAACAGCATACATGTCCATATCTTAAAATGATTTGACTCCCAAAACTTTTCATGGATATTAACTCATTAACATGAGCTCAGACATTTGGAAAATCCAAAACAATTCTAGATACTGTTTCTGACTGACCGATGCCCTTCAGGGAACGTAAAACCGGGGGCATGAAACTGGTGAAGAAGAAACCACGGCGACGCCACACAGAGGTGAGTACCTATTGCAGCCAGCAGGGGGAGCTGGGGGATACCTTCTTGGTAGAAACACTATGTGGTCATTTTGTCCTTAACTAAAACTCATAGTCGAATTCAGTTGTTAATTTTATCTTGTTTTTTTCTCTTGGCTAACTGTCTGTGAAGAAAAGCAATTTCATTTTTCAAATTAAACACAAATGGTGATTATCAGTCTACCTCCATATGTAGCTAGCTAGCTAACATACAGAAACATTGGTGGTGCATTGGAATCTCCTCGAGGCCCATGTTCGACAGGAGCTCAAAGGCATACGGCTAATTTGCTAACGATCTCTGATCATCTGACGAAGCAAACACATAGCTATTCCAGCGACCTGCGTAACACCTGCTCCTGCGTAACTCCTCTCCCCCTTCCTCAATCTCACATCTTATTGATGTGAGATTAGCTTGGGGGGTTTTAATATCCGAGTAGCCCTGAGTGAGCAGCCTGTGGATATCCAGGTCCAGGAGTCGGTCATTGGATCAGCTGACCAGCTGAAAGGCCTTTGCTGTGGTCACTCAGCAGAGGATGTTTAAGCTGCTCGCTGAAACTCACCTTGTTTCTGGCGCCCCCTACAGGATCCCAGCAAGGAGTGCTTCAGCCTGAAGTTCGACCTGAACGTGGACATCGACACGGAGATAGTCCCGGCTGTAAAGAAGAAGACCTTGCGGTGAGCATCATGTTAAGGGGGTCGTGGTATGATGACCAGAAGAGCGCTTCAGACATTTTATTCCTTTAATATTCAAGCATGTACATCTGATGGACAAAATAATGGATTTTGGACACCTAATGGGTCAATATTCAACTACAAACAGCTGAGAAACTTAGATAACAGCATTACTTTAGCTGATGTAAATGCAATTACTGCCTAACTCCTTATTCAGTGTTGTTCAGGTTCTCAACTAGTATACTACACTGCCATCCAAATAGATACAATTGCTATTTTAGATGACTGAAGAGGTAAAAGTCTTCATTCATAATGAGTTCAGGTGATGGAAGGTCAAATTCATCAATGGCAATGGAGCAAGATTAGTGAGTTTAGGAACAGAGGGAGGTGGACTTCTTGGTTCCATAGACAGTCTTTGATGTGGTGAGCGCTAGGCTAATGCTAACAGTCTAAAAGTGCAATTTGAATGGTCTCAGTAACTGGATGCTCTGGCGATTTGTTTTGTGTCGCAGGGAGGTTCTGGGACCTGTGTTCGAGCGGAAAGGGATTGAGCTCTCCCGCGTCGACCTGTTCCTGGATCAGTCCAACACCCCACTTTCACTGAACTTTGAGGCCTACCGCTTTGGGGGACACTACCTCAAGGTTAAAGGTGAGGTTTTGGCAGGTTTGCTGTGAGCTTTGGCGTTATGTTGCAGATGTACATAGAGGGGGTAAATCTGCTCATTTGACTGCCCATTTTACAGTACAGCAGGGAGCAGACTCACGCAGTATAGTTTTACACAATATCCATTTATACTTATGAATATTTACTGTTAGCCCTCACTCTGACTGCACAGCGCAGAGCAATGAGACAGCTGGCCGCCTCTGACACGGCAGGAAGTGACTGTTCTGGATTCAGGAGAGGGCTGACAGGAGCCTGCTGGGGCCTGTCAAACTACAGATCAGCGTCTCCGCTTACCCCTTCCCACCCAGACACACGCACACACATATAGACACATACACACACACACAAACATATGCAGCCACACGCACATATTTGTACACACACACATATTCACGCATACACACACACATATACAAGCACACGCATTCGCACATACACACACGCACACACACAGGCACACATACACACACACACAGGCACTTCACAGCTGAAGCTTTGCAGATCCCCAGATGTGGCCGCATGTTGGAATAACCGCAGGAAACGGAGAGCTATGACATCGTGTCCCGCCCCCTCAACATGCACCCCCATGTACATATATCTCAGAAATGAGATCCCCGCCGTCGGCGCAGCCTCGGCCCGAGTGGCCCGACGGCCGGGAAGGAGCGCTGGAAGCTTGCCGCCCCGCTCTACAGTTCCTGGCAGAACATCACAGCGGAGGGTCAAGCCTCTGAACATACTCATTTGGCGCCTCTCACAATAGGCCGGCCTCTGGCCCAGCTCGTTAGATAAAACATGACTAATCGTCGCGGGCTTTTCGTGTTAGTCCACGGAGTCCTGGAGCCACGCTAAGGGGTCCCAGACGTGCTGTCAGAACCCGTCTGAGCGGCTGGCTGGCGTCGGGGCTGTGCCGCGTCGCACGATTTACTGGCAGGTGGAATGGGAGCCATCCGGGAAATCGGGAACACCACAGGATTCAGTGGGAGGGAGCTCGAGTCATAATAAGCGAACTGTCAACGATGAATTATTCATATTGGGAAGACATAAGTTTGGGGGGTGGGACTCTTCCCAGACATGGTATCCCTCTTACAGTAACACTCATATCACACAGTAGACGGCGGTTTTCAATCCGGCGCTTCGTTGCCTCGGACTTGGGGTCTGAACTGGAATTGCAGGTGTTTTAGTAGCATGTCGAAATGGGCAGTGTGTGAACATGTAGGCTGTGTGAAAGGGCTCTGGATAAGAGCGCGTGTGCTGAATGTCTGTGATGAGGTGTGGTCATGAGTGACGGCCCCTGGTGTGTCCCGCAGCGCGGCCGGGGGACGAGCTGAAGGTGGAGCAGGGCGTCAAAGACCTGCGATCCCTTAGTCTCCCCAACATGAAGCCCGGGGGGGGCCAAAGCCCGTACATCCTCACCGCCGCCAACGAGAGGGTGGAGCATGGATCCCTGGGACGCCGCGAGAGCGTGGACCTGCTGGTGAGTTACATCATCATTACATCATTGCTGCGTCGTCATGACGTCATTATTGCTTCATCAGTGCATCATAATCACATCATCAGTGTGACAAAAGTAGGTGGTTTCCGTGTCGTTTCTTTTTCTTTTCTCTACCCTCTGCCTCTCCTCTCCTGTCCTTCCTCCCTCCACCTATGCCGGATCCTTTCTTTCGTTCACTTTGTCGTCACACAGAGTTTGTTCTGTGCCTCTTTATCTCTGTTTCTGATCCATGGGGGAAAAGTAAAGCCGTCCTTGGAAATGCTCCTTTGGGCTTTGCTTTCTGGCAGCCGCCACTAGGGGGCGCACTTTACACTGCTGTTGCTGGATGTCGTCTTGAGCAGGTTGATGTGGCAAATGGTGATTTGCAGGTGAAATGAGCAGCATAAGGCAACTCGTAGCCTCCTGACATGGGCTGGGAGAATATGCTGAATTTTTCCACCCTCACTGTTCCCGCCTAAAGCATGGCAACTGGATGGAAGCCATTGGGGGGGGTGAAGCCAACGTTCAGAGACAGGAAGGTGCACCTGACAGGTGTGATATATGGATGTGGGCGAGGAAACCGTGGCATTTGCATACGCGCAGCGCACTGGGATCGTGTGTGGGCTAGCCCGCTCCACAGAGAGCGCAAGCAACCCGGCACGGGATGTGGTTTGAGCGAAGAGCAAGCCTAGACTGAACCCCTGAGGATCTGGGCGAGGGGGTGGGGTTATAGGGTTTTGGGGTGTAAACAAACAGGAGCATTAAATCAGCTTGAGCTAACAGGAAGTAAGATGTGGGCATCAGCATAGTATATTGGTTTGGGAGCAGCGGCTTAGCATAATGGTTTTGGAGCTGGGCTTTTAACTTAGCTGGGTTGTACCACTGAGCAAGGTACTTGACTCTTCTCAGCATGACTTGACTTTTCTTCAGCTTGTATCCAGCTATATAAATGGACAATACATATGGATATACTATATATGGATGTATTCTATCCATGTATAAGAATGGATAGTGTGAAGATATGCAAACTGCGTAAGTCATGCTGTCTGAGCGCTTCAATGTAATGTAATACCCCGTCATCCGTTAGCATACCTCTGGGCGTAGCCGTGAGACTGAGGACTGAGCAGAGTCCAGTCAGGACAGGAGCCGTGCTGCTGCTGCTGCTGTTGTGAAGCTGTAATTTAGTGTCACGCCAAACATTACGGCGCGCTGTGGTTTCTGCTGACAGCTAGTTTCTGCCTGCACTAAGACCGCTGTGCCTGATCTCTCTCACATGTATAGTATCTCTGTGCTGAAGACAACATGCATGTTTGCCCTAAAAATGACGATATGTAAATGAAAATATTGCATTAGCTGACAACAGTTGGCTTAATGTCATGTCTTCTTACTGTTCAAGTCCTTTCCAAAGACATAATTATAACATATAATTATGTTCTGTGGAATCGATCATATCCTGGCAACCTGTCCTTTAAGCCCCATTTGACTCATCCTGAGGGCTTCCAGCTGATGTCACTTCCTGTTGATCGATAACAGTGATGCACAGGGACCCAGATCTGAAATCTGACTTCAGTGACAGTATGACTGTTTCATCTGACATTTCATCATATGACTTCCTCCTAAAATAATTTATGTATGTTCTGTGCATATATTAGCCATTTGACGCAGCCACTCAGCT
>JAFBMS010000056.1:1391517-1466517 GCA_019788955.1 Albula glossodonta | reverse complement strand
GCTCAACATTTTCTGGTCCAGTGGGGATATTTTCCCTGACAGTGGGGGCCCTCTAGTGGAGGTTTTGAGTACTACATCTCTGCGGCAGAGCTGATCTAATTGGCTGCCGTTGCGCTAAGGAGACCTCTCTCCACACCTGACTCCACCCCCACTGACAGCTCAAAGGTAGCTCGGGCTTTCTGGAGGGATTTCTTACTCTTTCAGTCCTTTTTCTTGGTAGTCACTGCCACAGCCACAGACATATGCAACCAGGTCATGCCAACCTGCTATGTCTCGATGCTTACCTGAGTTCACTTATTGGGAACTTCTGTGATGGAGTAGTACAGCACAGTTCGCCCTCTCTACCTAACCACACCGACGGTCTTTGAACCGAAGTTTCATCTGTCGTTTTGGGACCTGCTCTGTCATTTGCCGACATCGCCAGAATGCTGCGTCCAGGCGGCGGTGTTGAGACTCCGGTAAGCTGATGCGCAAGAGGCCCCCTCTGTTGCCGCAGAGACAGGATGCCCCGCTTCCGCCAACGGACGTGGCATGTGCCAAGCAGCCCGGCCTCCCCCACTGAGCTGGAGCCCGAGGTTCTGACCCACTACAGCTACCTGAGCGACCTGCAGCATGGCCCCAGAGATGCCGCGGACGGCCAGGCGCCCGAAAAAACGCACCCTGCCATATCAAGCCCAGAAGGCGAGACACCCCCTCTGACCCCCGCTCTGTCCGTCAGCACGCTGTCCCACTCTTCCAGCACCTCCTCCAGCACCTCCTCCAACCAGGAGAGCGGAGACGAACGGGGATCCAAGGTACCCTCATGTCCCTCTCAGGCCACCGTACTCACGGCCTGTAGGTCTTCAGCACCCCCTCCTGTGTGTGGAGCACTGCTTTTGCTCCATAATGCATAGTTTTCAGTGTTGTGATAAAGCGTGCAGTAACTGGAGTCTGCCAACAGAAATAGCTGCATCTACAGTGGCCAGGGCGCTTACAGTTTCAACTGTCTGTCCAATGCTTTGGCGATGATTTTTGCTGCTTGTGAATCGTTTCCTGTAGGCACAAGGAAGGTTCAAAGCCCAGAGAAGATACAGCACTATTGAATAGCTTTTCCTCCCTCAAATCTAAACAGAATTTTTCAAAGTTTATGATAAGCATAGTGGCGACCAAGTGTTCAGCCGTTGGTGTTATCCAGATTAGTTCCAAGGAAAGGTGCTTCACACAATCAAAGATCCATCACTGCTGAGTTGCTAGTTGGACAGGTGGTTGAAGACAGTGTTTGGATAAGGTGTGTGTTATGGTTTGTGTATGCTTTTTTTGTAATGCAACTTTCAATGAGATTAATCTGTCTCATAGTAATTAATAAGAATCTTTTATATGATTTATATGTTTTATATGAACAGTTCTTGGTAACATAGAGTCATAAGCGTTATCTGATGCATTGCTTTTTGCCTATTAATTTAATAATCTGATATCTGTGACCTGTGAAACTTTTTAACGAAAGAATGTCATATGAAATTCTCATATGCAATACATATCAGAATTTCATATGGGGGGGGGGGGGGGGGATCTGGATCAAAGGTTTCTAGGTGAAGATATCTTGTCTCTCGAATGCTGTTTATGACCGTGTCAACGTTCATGTGGACGTGTACAGTCTGCATATAAATGCAGTTTAAAGGCGGTTTGTGTATCATTTAAAAAAAAATTAATGTAGGACTCCAGAAAAGCTCCAGCACACAGGAACTGAAACAATGTCCAGTAAACAGGCTCTGTGACACAGGCCTTTTGAGCTCTCCCACATGCTTGTCACTCAAACGAAACAACATGAATATTAATGAGATATTGCCGCCCACTCAGAAACTTGTTTGTGATGCATGCCAAATGACATCAGGCGTATTTGTTATTCATTTATGAATGAATCATATGTTTTTTTTCCCCTTGTTGTATTTTCCCAAAATAATCAAAGTTGCGTAAGGGTGTTCCTGCTTTTTGCCATTGTATTTGTTGACAAAATCTTAGCATTGAGTATTGAAACAGGATTATATACCAGTTCATAAAATTGCTTAGTTTCATAGTTCCGTTTCAAACTGAAGTTGTACATTGTCATAGGATATACAGGGAGCCGTCATTAGTTCACAGTAGTTATGTCGATCTTGCCTGCAGTTGCCACGGGATGCTCAGGTATTTTTTTGTAGTTTGGAGCCGAGTTAACCCCCTTCGCTCCAAGGTCAGGTGAGCTGGCCTTCTTGTCCTGTCCTCCTCATCCCTCCATCGCGCATTGAGTCGCATGTTTTCACTCAGCAGATAACAAACACTGCTGCCCATTGAGAGAGAAGAGCAAACAGCCTCTATCATTTATTTCAGCCCTGTCTGTGACACTCTCCTCCCCTCACAAAGCCCCTCACACCCAGACAGCTGGGCTGATTAATGGTCCGCCATGCGTTTAGGTAAATGAAGCTGACGCCATCTAACACTCCAATGAACCTCTGCCTGGCCCGTAAGCATCCTAGCAAACGCGGTTAACGATTCTGGATCCTTGGATATTCAAGCTCTGTGTAGGAAAATGGTGAATGTGCTCTGCAAAAAAAGCTTCCGTCAGTTTCCTTTCTCCGTTGTGTCGTAGGGTTACGGGAAATGGGAGGTTTTCTGTTAAAATACCTCTGAAATTGAGAGCGATGCCCACATTTGAGACATATAAATTATAAGACCTTATTAGTAATATATTGCTTTGTGTGTAAATATGCATGGAAAGGCAGTTTCTTTTGCAGATGGAAGATGTTCCTAACAACATAAAAGCTACTGCAGTACTTCTATGCTCAGGGAGACCATAAGGGCTACTCCACTGGATATGTGAATGTAAGGAGCTGAGCTGAGCCGAGCAGAGCTGAGCTGAGCTGAGTGAGAGGTTGAATGTGCCTCTGTGGTCCTTTGTTTGTTTTGGGTTTGCTCGTTGTGTTTGGTGCGCTTCAAAGACTGGCGTACGTTCATTTCTGCATGCGTCTCGTGCCTCAAGGCTGTTGGGATTGTGCTGGAGGGTGAGGGGGTGGGGGTGTCAACACTCCTATCTGCTACATGCATCTACAGGCAGCTATCTCCGAAGGCAGAATAGAGACGGGAAAGGAACCTCAGGAGGTGCACCGTTGGGCAACTCGTACAAGATCAGTGATCATGAATGACACCTGAGGGCTTACAATCTGAGCTGGGAGTTTTGTTCAGTGAAAACCTAGTCATTATTCCTGTAAAGTTATAACGTAAAAATATTAATTGTGCTTGTAAAAGTCTACAAGCATTTTTTTCCCCCGATAAGATGAATTTCCTTTTTTGCTGGATAATGTATGATGCAGTTAGAGTCCCAAAAGTCCTCAATTAAAATTAAAAGTTGTTACCTCAATTACATCATATGTTTGATTTATAATACACCTTCAGTTAAAGTTGGGAATTTCTGGGATATTCTTCCTGGAAAAAGAAGGTTCTGCCCTGAAATATGGCCAAAATAGTTGTGTGCGTGTGTGTGTGTATCTGTTTTTGTTCAGTGCCTGAGTCAGAGGGGGGGGCAGGGCCCGGGAGGTGTGGCGCAAGGTGAAAGCAGAGAGCACACCTGCTCATTCACACACATACAGAGACAAACCAGGCTCGCACACACGCTGTTTCACTCTAACTCAGCCTCAACGCTACAGAGCGATCGCCCAGCAGCCTCCTGTTGCGCTAGGGCTGTTTTCCGAGGGCGCGTTTTCTCTGGTCGGTATCTAGAGGAGGGGCGAGAGAGACGGGGACCATGGTTCGTTTCGGCCGCCTGTCGTCCTGCCACAGCTGGGACCTGCTGCAGTTTATCCCAGAGGACCCCTCAGAGAAAGGCGGGGGCTCTCCCCAAAACCTCCCCCCCGCGCACTTCCAGGTGAGAAACGCTGCACACTGCACTAACCGCAGAACGCTGTATCATCATGTGTTCCAGTGTGGTGGAGAGGAATCTGTTCCTGGCGATCTGTGCAGTTTTGCATATCAGATATATGACTCTGCATCTTAAGTAAAGTTCATTGGTCAACTGCATCATAAACGGTTTTGTTTTGGTTTGTTTTGGATTTATGACTCCTGTGGTTGCCCCTTATGGAAACTGGTACTTCTAGGGAATTTCTGCTGTTGCATACCTTTTTCTGTAGAGGGAATTCTTAGCGTTTTGTGGCTTTGGCACTGCCCAGGTTTCATTTTCAGTCACTTGTGTGGAAGGTTTCTGAAATTCGGTTTGGTATGTGACTATGTGACCGTTGTTCCTCAATGGTCCGGTTCTAATACTGAAGGTCCGGCTCCCAGCTGGTCTCGATCAGAATGGATATGTGAGCCTTGGTGAGGAGAGCTGCTTCTCTGCTTTGCCTGCGAATGTTTGGAGAGAGCAGGGGAGGTGGGGGTCTGCAGGCAGAAAAGAGCGCGCTGTCGTCAGGGCACCCTGGCCATTTGTCTGCCCCCTTGTTTGGGATCGTGGTTGTGTGTCAGAGAATGTGGGCTGATCTAGGCCAGGGTGATAAGGGGCCGCTCACAGGACGCTGTTTGATTGTCAGTTTATCACAAGCTGTGCTTCCTGTGCTCTCAATGGCCCTTTTGTTCCTCTGCCATGTTTGCTTGCAGGCGGCAGCAAGAAATTAGGGCTTTCACACGGTTAGCTGTTCGCACCCTGACAGAACTGTTCCACTGGGTTAATTGGGACCCTGTAAGCTGTATAAGAGTGTCAAGGTCAGAGAATGTGAAAAGTGACCTGTTTATGTCATGCATGCATGACCACACACACACACACGCACACACACATGCCATACAGACAATTTACATTCTTTAGTCACCTGTTCGTGTCCACTACTGACCTATTTACTTTCAAAAAGACCTGCTTGTGTCTTTGCACGTTCTCATGCACGCATGCAGAAATGCACACACATGTGTATTCATACGTCTGCACTTTCACATTGGCGCAAGCACTAAATTGCCTACGCAGGGTCCCGGGGCCAGTGACCTGTTTGTGTTCGTTGTGAGTGTGTGTTTACATTTGTGCTCTTGCACATGCGCACAGACACTAAATGTTCCGGCAGACTGTTTTCTCATCGTCATTCCACGGGCCTTATCAATCAGGACCCTTATCTTTCGAGGAAAAGCAAAGCAGCCAGCCTGAGGGAGGTTTGCAGTCACCCTTCAGTGTTCAGTCCCGTCCTGGAAGGGCTGAGTCCCCCTCACGGCTCATCAGCAATAGCTGGCTGGGGTTAGCATGAGACAGCAGGTCATTACACAGACTTTAAAACCAGGGTGGTTTGTTTACAGCTGATTCGTGTGACACATGTCACAATTGAGGGTGACACAAGGTTAGAAAAATGTTACCAGACAAGCACAGAAGATTTCCCGCTTAAGGAGGGCGTTGAGACGCAAATGAGACACACACGATGACACACAAGGTCAGTGGAAATTCCTGGTGACTTTACCTGGTTTCCAGATAAACAGAGGAGAAGAGAAACGGTGGTGTCGCGCAGTGGGTGATGAGAATCACTCAAGAATGTGGAGGCAGCTGTGTGAGGAACACAGTGCTGCTCTCTGTTAGTGTGAGCCACTCTGTGCCACTCTCTGTTAGTGTGAGCCACTCAGTGCTGCTCTCTGTTAGTGTGAGCCACTCTGTGCCACTCTCTGTTAGTGTGAGCCACTCAGTGCTACTCTCTGTTAGTGTGAGCCACTCTGTGCCACTCTCTGTTAGTGTGAGCCACTCAGTGCTGCTCTCTGTTAGTGTGAGCCACTCAGTGCTGCTCTCTGTTAGTGTGAGCCACTCAGTGCTGCTCTCTGTTAGTGTGAGCCACTCTGTGCCACTCTCTGTTAGTGTGAGCCACTCAGTGCTGCTCTCTGTTAGTGTGAGCCACTCAGTGCTGCTCTCTGTTAGTGTGAGCCACTCAGTGCTACTCTCTGTTAGTGTGAGCCACTCAGTGCTGCTCTCTGTTAGTGTGAGCCACTCAGTGCTACTCTCTGTTAGTGTGAGCCACTCAGTGCTGCTCTCTGTTAGTGTGAGCAACTCAGTGCTACTCTCTGTTAGTGTGAGGGACTCAGTGCTGGTCTCTGTTAGTGTGAGCCACTCAGTGCTGCTCTCTGTTAGTGTGAGCCACTCAGTGCTACTCTCTGTTAGTGTGAGCCACTCAGTGCTACTCTCTGTTACTGTGAGCCACTCAGTGCTACTCTCTGTTAGTGTGAGGGACTCAGTGCTGGTCTCTGTTAGTGTGAGCCACTCAGTGCTGCTCTCTGTTAGTGTGAGCAACTCAGTGCTACTCTCTGTTACTGTGAGCCACTCAGTGCTACTCTCTGTTAGTGTGAGGGACTCAGTGCTGGTCTCTGTTAGTGTGAGCAACTCAGTGCTACTCTCTGTTAGTGTGAGGGACTCAGTGCTGGTCTCTGTTAGTGTGAGCCACTCAGTGCTGCTCTCTGTTAGTGTGAGCCACTCAGTGCTACTCTCTGTTAGTGTGAGCCACTCAGTGCTACTCTCTGTTACTGTGAGCCACTCAGTGCTACTCTCTGTTAGTGTGAGGGACTCAGTGCTGGTCTCTGTTAGTGTGAGGGACTCAGTGCTGATCTCTGTTAGTGTGAGCCACTCAGTGCCTCCTCCTTTGATCACTCAGTGTGCATCTTTCTCAGGAGAACAGGTACACCTGAGACTGTCTCACCCACCTGCATGTCTGCGGCTGTGTGCGTGCATACATGTGTGCGCATGCTGTTGCATCGGGAATTCACCGATTTTGCAGCACCTGCCACTTGCAGAGTTTCAGTTCATGTCATTTCTGTGGAATAGATTCAGGAATCAACACCTCCAAGCACTTGGTAGGGAAATGGAGCAATTTAGAAGAAAAGGAAAGGCTTGTGGGGGGGGGGGGGGGGGGAAGGGGGGGAGGAAGGCGGTGGAGGAGCATCCAAACCAGGAAACAGCAGAACAGACAAAGGAGAAACCCCCCAACCAACTCCATGGCAGCTGCAGGTCTAGGATGTGTGCTGAGAGAGACCCCTGCCAGCTACTCCCCCTGACTCCACCCCTCACATGCACCAAGCCCCGCCCCCTCCTTCCCCAGGCCCGCCTCCCCTTTCCTTACTCCCCCTACAAGAGGCAGGATCCCCCTGTTGCCATGACATCAGGCAGTCCCGCTCAGTAATGCAGGCAGGCTGGCCAGGCTAGCACTCATAGCGCGTGTGAGGCTGCTGCGGGGGTGCCGGCAAACGGGGCGACTCTGCAGCTCTGGACACCCCGATTTCCGTTTGCCCAAACCGGGGTCCCCATAACCGAGTACAGAGGAGCGAGGAAGGGGAAGTCAGGGGCGACGCATTGGAGATTTGCATTTGCAGCTCTCTCTCTCTCTCTCTCTCTCTGTCTTTGGAAAAGCCGGCGTTTCATTTGCTTTGAAAGCTCAGACTGCTCCCGATGGGCAAACACGTTGTGCTTGCTTGCACATGTGTGTGTGAGAGAAATCAAGGAGAACTCTTGAAGTGAAGGAAACTCCACAGCACCTGAGCTTGGCTCCAGCATGAACCTGACTCGCTGAGTTCGGCCTTACAGAGTTACGATGGTCTTCATTTCCTTAGACATGCCGTTCGCTTCTATGGTGAGTACGGATCGCGGCCACTCTTTTGTTTGCGTCTTTGTTTCAGATGAGACACGCAACTGCTCACCTGCCTGCAGGATGTGTTCGACATATCGTGCTAACATGCTATTACAGCAGTGTGTGTTTGGACACGCTATGACACCGCTATGACTGGCGTCTTACTGTAGTAGAGGTAGAATCCCTTCAGATTTTGTTCTGTGCACAGGCAACTCCTACCAATTCAGTTCAGTTTTATTTGTGTGGAGTTATTTGTAAAGGAGCTTACATACTTCTGCTCAGCACCGGGAAGTCTTAAACTGCAAAATATATGTGCAGAGTATTTACCATGTTTTGGTTCTGATTACTGTGTTTATATGAATAAGCAGATCAGAGATGAGCTAAGAGGACTGGAAAACGCGGCCCATCTCAGTGATGTGGTTAAGTCAAACACTGCCACTAGCCAGATTTCCACAGCCTGATCTACCTGGAGCCAAAAGGCTTGCTGTCATCTTCATCCTGATTCCCCAGACCTCATCCGACGATCCCAGCCGAAGTTCCCACATCCGAAAGCTGACTGTCTATCATGACACACAAGATTACTAGCTGACTGACCAGAGTGCATATTTGCAGGGTAGATGGCAGACACATTTCCAGATTTTGTAAAGATGGTGTGCTGAGAAGCATCCCTGTAACAATAAAGGCACCCCTTGTGTATTTGGGGAGCAAGTAGCCACTATGAACAAAAGTAAGAAAACATTTTTGTCAGCATGGATGCCTGAGTTGTCACAAAGGGACCCAAAGTTTGGCAGAAACGGCGAGACATTTTAAAGGAGTTTTCTGCCATGATTCAAGCAACCGGGTTGTTGTTTGTCAGGTATTATGCATGGTATGTCTGCAGGAGGGTGCAGGTAGCTGTCCATGCATTGCTCAGAAATGCATGCAGATCCCTTTTGGGTGGTGGCTCTCAGATGCTATCTTTGAAATGCGCACATGTTTTGGGTGCAGGCTGTGATTAAAGACACATTTAGAAATTAATCGCCCAATGTGCCCCACCAAAAATGCTCCGTGACATTGGTGGTTTTTCCCCTCCCGGTGTTTTTGCATGCAGCTGACTTCCTTGTCCTGTGCGATGCGCATTACTTCTGCTTGTCCAATGTCCAGCAGAGTGGCCTGGCACTGAAGCACTAATGTTTGGATGTCTTGCAGTATGCATTATCAAAGTGCAAACTCCCCCCCCCCCCCCCCCCCCCCCCCAATTCTCAGACTTAAGGTAACAGCCATGTGCTGTCCCCTCAGCACTTTCTGAGAACTGAAGGTCACCTGGTCTGTTTTTCCTCTCCTGCTAGTAGCATAGTTTTCGTTTCTTGCAAGCGTCCCACAGTGACCTTGCAGTCCTCTGGTCAGAAATTCCCCCTCGTTTGTTTTTCTGTGCTCCTTTTCCTCTTTCCACAGCTGGCCCCGCCCTCTCTGTAGTGTGTCTCAAAGTGCCAGAATGGTTTGAGGTCCCAAATTTCGTTCAAAAATACAGCCTGTTTCATCCTTTAAAAAAAAAACCAGCACTGTATTCAAGGCTTGAAATTAGCGGGTAAACACGTATTTTTCATGAGGTTCTGGTGAAGCGCTGACAGTTTTGAAGGGAGAAAAATAACCTGTTAGTTACATTTATTTCACGGTGTCCTCAAATTGGGGTCAGTGGAGTCCACTTCCTGCCTGAGTTGCTTTGCCAACGAATCACAATTGATGTCAAAAACAACAGCTTCCTTAGATGCGAAACGTTGAGTGGGGAGATTGACTCTTTCTCCGTCAGCTCGCTAGTCCACTTAAAATGTGTTTAGATCGAGAGGTCATTAATATGTAGCTGGAGGGTTTGTGACAGAAGGACAATGTACGCAGAGCGACAGTGTGCAGAGGGGACTTCTGCTGGGTTATTCCCAGGAGGTGATGGGAATTTTCTGCCGGTCCCCATGATGCTGTGGGCTCAGAAACTCTTCCATAGGGCCTTCCTGTCCCCTCAGTCCAAGGGCAGGCCTGGTCTCCTGGTCTTTGATGATGTCGTTGCCCGTTGGCACTGATGCCAATTCTCCCTTTGTCCTTCGGTCTCTGCTGTCTTTTTTTTTTTTTTGGTCGCGGCCTCCGTCAGGCCTTCTATCTTTATAAAGTGACGGTATTTTCTCCTGTTTATGAGGTCAGTTTCTATGCAGGAACTGCCTTTATTTCCTTCCCCGTTCCTGTCCTTTTCCTCTCTCTCTGTGCCTTTCTTCCTCAGGGTCGTTCTTGTCGTCTAATGGGAGATTCTTATGCTGCTGCTGATGTCATTGTATCCACTGGAGATCACTGTTTTTTTTCCTTCAAATCGTTTCTCATACTTTCTCTCCCTCCATCTTTCTCCTCTCTCTTTTTCCCTTTTATCCTCCCTTCTGTCTCTTATGTCATACTCCGATGCAAGACAAAAGGGAGTCTCTTGCAACCTTTGTCTTTCGCTCTCCTTTTTTCCATCTCCGTTTCACTCTCCTCTCAGCTTCTTTTCTCTTTTCCTTCCCTTCTTTCTCTCTCTTTGTCTGACTCTTGCAGCCGCTCGCTCTCTCTCCCTGTCTAAAGGCCAGGAGTTTGGTTTGATGAAGTCTTTTCTCTCCGATTCTTACTGAAATAACGTAACCCCCATTTCTCACCCTGCGTTCCACAGGGTCAGGCGCGTCGGAGGAAGAACATGAATGAGTTCCTCGGAGACGCCAACATTCCGTCGCCGGACTCCCTCGCACAGCTGGGCGGTTCCCTCCCCAGCATGGGCGTGGTAGGGGGCGTGGCTGTGAGCGGGGCCGGTCCAGACACCTGGAAGAACCGGGCCGCCAGCCGCTTCAGCGGCCTGTTCAGCTCCGGCGCTGGATCCAGTCCGTTTGGCAAGGTGAGCAACACCCCCCCCCCCACAACCCTGCCCCCCACTCTCTCTGCTTGACTGATCCAGGTACAGACTCAAGAGGTGACTGTGGCCCCATCTCCCTGCTGAGCATCCAATGAGCTCCAGCATCAGCGCAGCTCAATTCCATTAGCGTTGAACAATAGCATTGCTACAAAGACGCTGTGCACTGAACCTGGACTCACAGCAAGCCCAGGGCAAACATGGCAAAGAACAGCTCCCTGAAAAAGAAGGAAACATTGAGCTGCAGAAGGAGCCCCTGGTTGTGTCTGGCACCAGGATGTCCTAAAGACTTAAACAACAGAGTGTATTCCTTCTAACGCTCTGGTCGGTGGAGGCGGACATGGAAGTCCAGATTCTGGCATGGACAGAAAAGCGGAACAATCGGGAAGGCTGAACCAGGAAGTTGGGTTGGGAGCTTCTTGGTTTCCTTTCTGATGAATCAGACTTTTGAGGTGACCTTTTGAGAAAAGGTAACTCCCAAAGATAGATATGAGGTTATAAGCACAACTCCCATTGGGGAGAAATCACAAGACCTCTGGGCTGGAAGTTCCGGAAACATCTTTCTTGGCAGTCTTAATGAGGTTTAATGCTTCCACAGGGGCCCAGGTTATGTCAGCCCAGCTTCCTCTTACATCACTTCCTCCAAAAAGCCTCCAAGAATAGTCTGACACAGAACTTATGCAGGCGTAAATTTTCTGCTCTTGATAATTTTAAGAAATTGTTGATGCACCGAACATGTCATAATGGTTTTTACCCGGAAAACTTCAAATACCTAACCCGAAGCGTTGAGCCTGAAGCACAATAGAATACTTTAAACACCCATTTAAACCTGATTCTCCAGAACTGGCACCATCTTGGATGAAGTTTTTTTTTTTTTTTTTCGCACTCACAGGATGCCGTTTTGAAATTCCGAGCAGCCACCCATATGCAACATATATTTTCCTTCCCATTGTCAAATTATTCATAATATCTGTTTGTATTACTTTGTCAGACTTGTTTGACAGGAAATACTTAAACAAAACAGAACAGCCAACACCCTGCAGGTACAGCACAAATGATGAAGGTTTGCTTCTCGTGAAGTGGCAGTTTTTATGCAGTGGTAAAGAGAAGCTTGCTGTTCAAAAACAGTGTTTCGTGCAGTATGGTCAATACAGAACATTCAAAACGTATTTATATAGTTATTTATTTTATATTTTCATAGAAACTTTGAAGCAGGATAGCACAGTGCTTCAACAATACATCAGTTCACAGTAATGAAAAGCACATTCATTTCAATGCCCAATGAATCCACTGCAGACCACAAGAGACAGTGCCACAGTGCTATAGTGCCACTGACCTGAAGGGCTGAACAGTGTATCTGTGATGGAAATTACACTGATATTTGCTAGCTGGTGCACTGCTCTTTTACTGAAAGCTCTCTCTCTCCCTCTCCCTTTCTTTTCCTCTCTCTCCCTCGCTCCCTCTCTCTCCTTCTCTCCTCCCTCTCTCTCCCTCGCTCCTTTTCCCTCTCTCCCTCTCTCTCCTTCCCTCTCTCTCTCCCTCCCTCCCTTCCTACCTCCTTTAGGAGGTAGACCGGATGGAGCAGCTGCAGTATAAGCTGCAGTCCTTCACTCTGCTGGGTCTGCCCAAGATTCCTCCCCAGCTCTCCTTCCACCACGACTCCTGGGAGGAAGAGGAGGAGGAGGAAGATGAGCCCAGCCTGGAGCTGGAGGAGAGCTGGCAGTGTCTGCTTGAGAACCCTGAGGTACTACTTCAGTGCGCACGCACACACACACGCACTCACACATAATGACAGTCATCTAGTCAGTATTCAGTGTAGAGCTTGCAGTAGCGCCATTAGGGCAATTGGAGGCTCCAGACCGAACACTCCTACCTCTTCTCTCTGTGGGACACAACCCCCCCCCCCCCCCTCCATCCACAGCAGCGCAATCCTCTACCTCAAGACCGAATCTGCACAAAACAGCCAGCCACAAAACCCTCCACCGCCGGAAAGGGGGAGCGTGTTTACAGCCATGGCCCTGGTCATGTTTTCAGCACGTTTATGGCCATCATTTGGGCGGAACAATGCGTAATGACTCTCCATGAGTTTCGTTTATGCTTGGCTGCGGGCATTTCCCGGTAATGGAGTTAGCCCAGGTTACAGCTTTATGGCCTTTTACTGCACCTGGCTGGCAGCTAGCACAACTCAAACCGCAAAGCAGGACCTCGCTTTGTTAGAGCTTGTTAGAGAAAGGGTGTGCCCTTTCTCTAACAAGCTCTATATCTTGTTATATAGGTATGTCTATATCTAAAAGACTGCATGAGATTTTTTAAAAATGCTAAGCATTCAGTAGCACGCAGAAAAACCAGATTGTTTAAATTCTTGATGTTGTCAGAAAAAGTGAATGAGAGTTACATTTCTGGTGTTCATTTCAGAAAATGTAGCCTTGAACTTGTTAAATTCACGCTGGACCAGGAGTTAAATTTTGGTATGAACACTATCAAAAGTTACCGAGCACTGTCAAAAGATACACCCAAATTGTGTTGATTTTTACACCCCCCAGTGTTTAATTTGGTGTCTGTGGTTTGCTGTTCGCTTGACCCTTTTTTGAGTTTTATAAAACATTCAATTCGGGAATTCTGTTGTTAATTCTAGAATGCTGTTGAGTAGTGTTGCATCATCATTAGAATGGGTAGTTATCAGAATTCCAGTCAGGCCGGTGGGATACAGAAACACTGGTATGAGTGGAATTTTAATAACCATCGTTATACATAGTGCACTGGGATGTGGTAAGTGAATAGTGCAGAGTACTCCGTTATCCTGTTTTGTAGTCTGCTGTCATTCCATTGGCTTTTATGCCTCCATGTGAAGGCGCTGTGAGGAGGAGGAGCTGGCAGTTTTATGATGCTGGTGCTCACTCCCTGTCTGTCTCTGTGTCTGCTCTGCAGTCTCTGACCAGGCGACAGTTCCACCAGCAGGAGGCGATATGGGAGCTGCTGCAGACAGAGTCCACCTACATCAAGAAGCTTCGGGTTATCACTGATGTGGGTACCCTGCCCCTCCCCCCCCCCCCCCCCCCCCCCCCCCCCCCCCCCCCCCCCCCCCCCCCCCCCCCCCCCCCCCTCTCCCCCCCCCCCCCCCCCCCCCCCCCCCCCCCCCCCCCCCCCCCTCCCCTCCCCCCCCTTCTCTCTGTCAAAATCACACCCCTGTGACCCATGTTTGCTTTCTGTAAAATTAGAATTGATCTTGTTTGCCCTTAGCTGACGCTGATGTAATGTAACAGGTCACATGATCCTGTACCTCTCTGACTGCAGCAAGGGTATGTGTTCTTTCAGAGATTCTAAGTCTCCCTTCCTCCCCCCACCCCCCGCAGCTGTTCCTGTGCGGCCTGCTGAACCTGCAGGATAGCGGGTTGCTAGGCGAAGTGGAGCCAACGCGCCTCTTTGGCAACATCCAAGACCTGGTTCGGCTGCACACGGCGCTTTGGGCCCAGGTCATGCTGCCGGCGCTGGAGAAGGCCCGACAGAACCGAACCCTCCTCAACCCAACAGACCTGCACCTGGGCTTCAAGACTGTGAGTCCCTGCAACACTCACATTTATATACAGTACACAGACGTGTGTTACTATAACTACTCCAACATGTCACTGTACACTCTGAATATGTAGTACTAGAATAGTTATAGGCTACTATTGGTTGAATGACGTTTCATGAGCCACATGGTGAGCCTGGCTCTACATAATACTATATATTAAGTTCATATTTTTCATAAACATTATCAATTCATATCTTCTTGTCAAACCAGGCTGTAATTTTCCCGAGGAATAAATGTGGTCTATATAAACTGGTATGTTGTTTTTTTGGCTGCCAGATGGCCTAATCTGTGTGTTTCTGTGTGTGTGTGTGTGTGTGTGTGTGTGTGTGCGAGAGCAGATCGGCTCCAGGTTCAAGCCCTACATACGTTACTGTATGGAGGAGGAGGCTTGTCTGGAGTACATGAGGAGTATACTGAGGGACAACGAGCTCTTCCGAAGCTACGTCACTGTGAGTCACACTCCACGCTGCCTCACACACCTCAGCACTTTTTACAGTTCTTTGATGTCTCTGAACTTGCAAGCCAAACTCAGCAACACGGGTGAGGCGGCAAGGGAACTGATCCCCTAGTGGCTGTAAATGGTATTGCGTATGCTGTGGTCTGAGTGGGAGTGTCAATCTTGCCTCTCTCCTCCCACAGTGGGCGGAGGCACACAAGCAGTGTAACAGGCTGAAGCTGGCGGATATGCTGGTGAAGCCCCACCAGCGCCTCACCAAGTACCCTCTGCTGCTGAAGAGCATCCTGAAGAAGACCGATGAGCCAGCTGCCCGCGAAGCTGTCAGCAGCATGGTGAGTGAGCGAGAAGAGATGGAAGAGGGAGGGATAGAGGAAGGGGAAAAGCTGAGGATATGAAGGAAAAATACGTTCCACTCCACTGGCCAACAGCGTAACACTGGGTGCAATGAAGTGTACCTACAAAATTGTGTGTGGCGCCCCCTGCTGGTAGTGGGACACTGAGCAATGAGATGTACCTGTAACTATGTGTTTGGCGCCCCCTGCTGTCAGTGGGATACTGTGCAGTGATGTGTACTTGTAACCACATGTTTGGCGCCCCCTGTTGGCAGAAGGACATTGAGCACTGGGGTGTATCTGTAACAGTGTGTTTGGCACCTCCTGCTGTTAGTGGGAGACTGAGCAGTAGGGTGTACCTGTAACGATGTGTTTGTCTGGCGCCCCCTGTAGGTGGCGGAGGTGGAGGGCTTCATTAACAGTGTGGACTCCCAGATGCGGCAGCGTCAGGAGCAGCAGAAGCTGGCCACTATCTCGGGCCGAATCGAGTCCTACGAGGCGGTGGAGGGAGGAAGCGAGGAGGTGGAGAGGGTGAGAGAAACACGCCAGATTCGTGCATGCAGACGCTGTAAAAAGAACAACATTTCAGTATGAATGTCTAGTAGTCTGTAGTCTAGTGCCTAAGGTGCATGACTGGGACCCTTGAGATTGGTGGTTCAAGCCCCAGTCTAGCCACAGCAAGAACACCATTGATGTTGAGCAGCAATTGCTGTTGCCTTGAGAGAGGCCCTTAACCCCACATTGCTGGATACTGTAGACTGCAGGTAAATGGGCTTGATGCAGTGCTGGATACTCCATAGACTGCAGGTTAATAATAAGCCTACATAGGCTGAGTGACCTGTTTTCATCATTGTACTTCATGTTCTTAAAAATCCTTGTTTTGTGTAACTGGTGTACACTTGGAGAAGCAGTCTGAACAGTTGCTGTGTCTTTGTGCTCTCTGGACCTAATGCTCTCCCCCCGTCCCCCCCAGATCCTGCGGGAGTTTAGCCGCTTCGACCTCACGGGCCCTATGACGGGCATCTCTGCCGAGGAGACGCGGCAGCTCCACCTGGAGGGGGCGCTGCGTATGAAGGAGGGCAAGGAGAGCCGGGTGAGTGAGCGGGACCACCGACACTGTCCCATCCGTCACATCCACTCTACCCCGGATTTCTGTTATTCATCTTCATTTAACCTTTATTTTAACCACGTTAGTCTCACTGAGGTTTAAAATCTTACCTTGTAAGAGAGGCCTGGCCAAGAAAAGCAGCTCATCACCACTGAGTCGATGCAGGTTCACTGACAGCCGTGTGTCTGTGTTGTCTGTTCCTAGATGGACGTGTACTGCTTCCTGTTCACCGACCTGTTGCTGATTACCAAGCCGGTGAAAAGGGTGGAGAAGGTCAAGGTGATCCGACAGCCCTTGTTCATCGACAACGTGGTGTGCAGAGAGCTCAAAGACCCAGGTAAGAGTCCGAACTCAAACTACCCCCTAATTCAGTTATGCCCTTTCCCTGCTCTGTCACCCCATCTTTGATTACCCCTTCCGACAAGCACTCTTCAGACCTATAACTACCAGGAATACAGGTGTGGATCGTTGAGGGTAAGCTGCAAAATGGCCGTCCAGTCTCATGTGACCACGATTTAGCCAGTCATGGGTACACAAACACAAATACAGCATTTGAGTGGCTCACAAGGTGAAAAGTTGGGAAAAATGTAAACAGAGTTTCCCTACCCGTGTGCTAGCTCAGTAAGGCCTCTGTCAGTGTGTGGAGCAGGTCTGAGTTTACTGCACGCAGGCTAAAGGAAGAGGTTCTAACCCTGTTTCTGCCCCTCCCCAGGATCCTTCCTTCTCGTCTACCTCAACGAGTTCCGCAGTGCCGTCGCCGCCTACTCCTTCCAGGCCAACAGCGCCGCCCAGGGGCGGAGCTGGGTAGAGGCCATCTGTAACGTTCAGGTAGGGTTTCCATGGCGATCCAGTCCACTTTCACTTTACATTCAGGCACCGAGCCAGATGCCCTTATCCAGAGGGACCTTTATATTCACACGCTGTCCATTATACAGCAGAATATTTTACTGAAGCAACTCAGGTGCAGTAACTTTCTCAAAGTTACAATGGCTATGCCCTACCAGGGAATTAAACCTGCAGCCTCTTACACGCCCCGCTTCTGTTTTACGCCATGGAATGTGTTATTGAGTCGTGGTGTGTCTCACGGCTTTCCTTAGCAGCTCTGTTCTCTGAGTTTTTTTTTTTTTTTTTTTTTTTTTGGCAAAAAAAAGTTTACTGATGCTAAGGTCGCTAACGTAAAGATCTACTCCCTTCTGCAGAACCAGCTTCAGAAGCTTCGCTCTGAGGAGTCCCATCGCCAGCAGCCAGAGGAGGAGGAGAGCAGCAACTCGGCCGCTAGCTCCCCCTGTCTGCGGCACAAGGAACAGCAGAGCGAAAGGTACGTGCCCTGAAAGGCACCATAGAAATATAAAACCAGCTCATTAGCGCTCTCTGAACATTCACGCACATACACACAGCTCCCAGCTGAGCTCTAAGGGTAACCTCAGGGATGTACTACTCTGCTGGAAGTGATGGTCTCAATTAGAAATTTCTTTCTCTCAAGCTAAAGAGCTATTTTTGTCATGTGACAGAACCTGTCCCAACCAAATGTGTAAAATGAACTGTATCTTCGGCATCAAGGTTAATCAGTTGATACTGTTCCATAGTAATGAAAGGATTAGAATGTAGGACATAAGAGTGTAATAATTTTATTTCCCATGGAAATTTCAGGGAATCATGTTTTTATTGGGTATTGGAAATTATTGTATTCTATTGAGAATTGAGGCTGTTTGCTGAAATCCCACTCTCATTCACCGATTTCCTCTTATCTTTCACAACCCCTCACCCCGACTCTCACAGCCAATCAGATGGCTCCACTGAGACGCTCTCCGTGGTGGTGACGGAGGACACGAGCGCGGCCAACGACTCGTCGTCCCTGGAGACGGACCCGAGCGGGTCCCTGGCGGAGAGCTCGGTTTCTGGGACGGAGATCCCCTCCCCTGCCGCGACGGCTGTACGTGAGCGTCCCACGAGCAGCCAGGAGGGGGCGCAGTCTGCGGGGACTGGGGACCTGGAGGCAGACCTGCAGTGCCGGTCTCTATCCATGGACAGTGCCTACGGTACCCTGTCCCCTGAATCACTGCTGAGAGAGCTGGAGGTCAGGGACAGACCAGGCCTGAGCGAGTGGGAGGAGACTGAAGGGGGTGGGGCGGAGACTGAAGGGGAAGAGGCGGGGCCTGAAGGGGAAGTGGAAAAAGAGCGGGCAACACAGAGGGTTACGGGCTCCAAAAACCCCCAGCGCCCAGTCGGCTCCCACCCCTCCAAGCTTCGGCGCAGCCCCCCGGTACAGCCCCGCCTCCACTGTCTGAAGTGCTCCGCCGTCTTGTCACGCTCAGAGGACAACCTTTTGCAGCGGCTCCAGGGGCATTCTGGGAAGGAAGCTGGCAGTGTCGCTACGGGGGTACTGGTACACAGGGTCAAGGAGACGGCCGAAGGCCTGGCCCACAGCAGGAGCCTATCCCAGCTCAGTAGGCGTGGTCTCGGCAGCGCCGAGTTCATTTGTCAGGCAGACACAGGGCAGCTCAATGAGGCTGAGGACCCCTTGGCTAAAAGCGCCCCGTCGTACATGCTAACAAACAAGCTGAGGAGGGTCAAGGCCCTGCCGGCCCACAGGGCCCTGTCCAGCGCCGGCTGCAGCAGGAGCTGCGAGGGAAGCCAGGCCAGCAGCAGTGGTTCAGATGGTGAGGCGGCGCCCTCTACTGGCCGGGAGGGGAACTGCAGATCAGTGGAGGACCTCAGCAGTGTGGACATGGAAGAGGTCAGGAGGTCCACCGGTCAGCAGCATAAGAAGCTGACGCTGGCGCAGCTCTACCGGATACGCACCTCTATGGTGCTCAACTCCACCCTCACCGCATCGTAAGTGTCACCCTGCACAGTTTCACCATCTATTCCAAAGGCTAGTCACTCTGTACAGCTTAGTCATCTCTCCTAGTTAGATAAAAGACATTCCATTTTTAAAAAAGGCAGGCAGCAGGATGGGCAGACAGGGTGTGGAAATGGAGATGATAAAAAAAATGGAGTAAAAAAATTAAGCATAATACTAAATAATAGTCCTAGTTGTGTATTTTGAGTATGGTTTCTGGTCTTTACCTGGCTTTGAAAGGCAAGTGAAAGTCATGAACAGTGCAGAGTGCTGAGCAATATTTGCGGTCCTTGTTTATTTCCTTTAACCTGCATGTAATGCTAAAAGCCTGTGGTAAAAGTTGGCTCTCTTGTGTTTGATCCTAGGGAAGTGTAGACTCTCTGGCGGATATCTACATGTGAGCACCTAGCCCTCAGAGTGGAACTATACTGCCGGAGTCTGCGGACATGGTGGGACAACATTTTTTGCAACACAAATGCACTCTCCGTGGAGATCTTATGCCTGCCCCCTGCCTTCCTGTTGGGTGTGATTCTGAATTCAGAGGGCCCGTTTTCCAGTAAAGGCTCAAGGTTACGCCGGCGATAGGAATATGGACTATTATTTTGTGTTCGATGGAAATTCCAGGAGGGGAATAGGGGGAAGGTTCCGGAGATCTATTTGCACTTTGTTTAAAAAGTTTAAAAAGCATTGAAGGGGCACAAAGTTGGGTGCTGTGGAGACCAGAAAGTAAGCAAGGCGAGGCGCGGGAACCACAAAAACGACTGAACAAACACAGCATATGAGCTCCTCCTGACCTCAGCAGTGACCTGGACTTGACCTTTGACTTTTGACCCGGAGGTCACCAGCTGACCATGGGAAAGGGGCAGGTTGGACAGTGTGACTCATATGGTGGACTAGAGGAACCACACCGGAGGAAAACAAATGCTCATAAAGGCATAGGAGAGTGAGAGCAGCAGAGATTCCTCTTCTGTATTTTACTCCACAGTCTGGTCTCAAAAAGAAGAATCATCAAAGGAAGTTTCTGGTGTGTGTGTGTGTGTGTGTGTGTGTGTGTGTGTGTGTTTGTGTGTGTGTGTGTGTGTGTGTGTGTGTGTGTGTGTGTGTGTGTGTGTGTGTGTGTGTGTGTGTGTGTGTGTGTGTCTGTGCATACATATGTACGTATGGTGCTTAGATACACAAGTGTGTGTGTGTGTGTGTGTCAGTGAGTGTGTGTGTGATTGTGTGGGTGTGTGTGTCTGTGTACATATGTACGTATGGTGCTTAGATACACAAGTGTGTGTGTGTGTGTGTAAGTTATGAGCAGACAAATACCCCTGACTGAACCAAAAAAAAAAAAAAATTATGATGGTGTTAAATGTTTCTGTCTCTAGAGTATACCAGTGTCCCCAAAGATTTCCAGCAGATGTTTGATGTGTTACTTTTCACCAAATGATATGCATTCAGGACACTGCAGCTTATCAGGCGTCTCAGTCAGCAGGTGCTGTACCTGTTCCTGGCAGGGCTCTGGTTAACATGAAAGCACAGATGTAGATAATCACAGGTAGAGGCTGTTTTTGTTATATATACATGTATGTATGACAGAGCCTCTGAATTTAAACTCAGTGTCCGGGGGAAGAGTTGAGGAATGATGGGATGCGTTGACCTCCACTTTGACAGACGAGGGGGGGAAACGGGAGCTTGCATCAACATTTTCGTCCTGCATACCAAATGGAGCTGCCCTGTCGCAAGGAGCTAGAGGACCATGTGCGCATCGGTCAGCCCGAGCAAAACCCGAAGGTCGGGAACAGGGGCGAGCCAGCACTTGTAAACTGTATCACTAACATACGGTTTTGGGTTTTGTATCCCAGAACAGAAGCCTTAGAACAGAAAATGGGGGGTGAAGGCGTGGGGTTGGGGGTGGTTGCATTAGACCCTGCCTGCAGTTAAGCTAAGCTCCATCATCTCCGGAGTTTGAAAAATACACAAAGAAAATACATAAGGGGCCTCCACGCCTGTGTCCAGACCCACTGCGCTAATGACAGTATTACAACTCAAATGTACTCTGTGGAAGCATGAAATCTCCCTCGCTTTGACTTTGTAAGGTAGCGATTAACAAATTTGGAGGCTGGTACACAGGGCCGGCCCGAGGCATGAGCGAACCAAGCGCCTGCTTAGGGCCCTCTGTGGCCACCAGAGGGCCCCCAAGAGCGCTCAAAATGGCCCCCATATTAAATTCTGCTTTGGGCCCCATAAAGGCTTGGTCCAGTCCTGGCTGTACAATTACATTACAGCCCATATCCAAGCCTAAGCTGGACACAGTGTGTGTTGTTGAGGTCCAGTTCTTGGTAAGTGTAGTGGGGATGACATCCTGAAGAACATTAACCTGACGAAGAGTACTTTCAAAGAAAATTAATGAAAGAAAATCAGGAACAGGGCCTTATGCCACTAGCGACTGACATCGTCAGACTGAAATGTATTTTTGATAATATACCGAGGGGGTTTTTGAGACCCTCCTTGTGTTATTCTGCCCAAAGCTAACAGTTTTAACATGTTTTCATTGTTTTTTTTGTGTTATATTTATTGAGCTTGCTTTGTTTTATGTATAAAATATGATTTCTATTTGTGTTCGTCAAACTGTAATATTTCCTTTGAACGTCTGTGGTCTGTGTAGTCTTATGTCATTTAAAATGTTTTGATCACAAATTGCAATGAAAATAACACACTGACCCTTTGCACCAACGTCTCATTAGGGTCTTACGGGAAAAAAATAAAGTATCTAGTTATTTTTTAATGTGTTGTACAGTAACCTTGGGGTACCCGTTTCTTACAATCCATCTGCCTCCTACGAATAAAATGCATGTTGAGAGGAAAGGAAAGGTTTCGGGAGTGTTCTGTCGTGGTGCCTTCATAGTGAAACCGAACAAGTCTAATACAATGCAATATGTCGTTTTAAATCTCACTCTGAAAGGAAGAGAAAGGAGAACACACGCTGCCCAGCATAGGATTTCCATTAGCTTGAATGTTTTCCGTTATGGTTTTTTTCCCGTGTGTTTCAAAAAGCTTTGTTTTTGTAACGCAGTTGAACCATACGCAACCATAATGGTACAAAATAAGCACCGTGCTACGGAAAGCCAATTAATTATATTTACCCAGAGAATCAAGGTGTGCTCTCCTCTCTGTGTTCCTGCCAAACTTTTATCTGGATTTCCTGTGGGATGAGTAAGAGGGCCTTATCTGTTATTTTTAATAGAAGGAAAAGACTGAAATTGGCTGACACAAGTCAGTGTAACCGGAAAGATGTAAGTGCATTTGATTTGGCGCTCGGGGCTCTAACGCTATCTTAATGCTGTTAATAAACTGTAATCGCATATTCTGAAGAATGACGGTTTGTCTCAGATACAGTCCGGCAACAGCCCATTAAACCTCTGCGACTGATACACCATACAGCGGTACCTGCCTCGTTCTTACTGTTGTCTCTGTGTTGACTGCCTACTCTACTCATACCGACACTCTGAACTGATTCTATGTTCGCATGGATGACTGCATAAAAAGCAGACGAAAAGACGGCGGAAAATGTAAGGTATATGCAAAATGGCGCAACAGAATGATGTTGCTCAAATGGCCACAAGAGGGAGCCAGTGTTTTGGTTTGTAAAATTAGACGGGATTACTGACTGGTTCCCATTTAAATTTGTGTGTAATTCGTTTCACAGTTTTAAATACATGACTTTTTATGTTTCATGTGGGATGAAAACAAGTAAACTTTATTACTCTTCCATTGCTTCTAGATTTGGTTTATTAAGCCAACACCTTCTAGAAAATACAATGTAGTTTAATATAGGAGTACATGTTAACATTATACACCTTAGCTAGCCAATGAGTTCAACACAGTATCTTAAATGTTATGGAGCAATAGTAAATGTTTATTATCTACTTTCATTTTTCATTTAAAAATTTTCTTTTTGAGTCACTGTTTGGCAACTTCACTTCTCTGGACTTCCAGGAATGTGGAATCTCAGGAATGTACCTTACAAATCGTTAAGAATCGAAGTGAACTCTGAACACACCCTACCTGCTGATGGTGATTATTCAGCCAAGAAATCAATATGATGGACTCCCTATAACAGAAATAACAATGAACGGTGGAGAATTTGGCCTGGATTCAGTGCGCAGTTATCTGTTTTTTTTTTTGACAGAGATAAGGACAGATATTTATTTTATCTATGTCCTTGTATTCTACTCCCCAAGGATTCCGGTTATCATGATCTCATGCGGTTAAAATTTTGCCTGAAGCCGAGCTGGATCCAGCTTACAGCATTCCTGCATGTTACGGCTGGCTAAAGATATCACTGCCACCAGCGGGCAGTGATATCTTTCCTGCAGAAACATCAAACATCGAGTACTTGAATATTTACATCACTTCTAGTTTGCATTTCAAATCCACCTTGTTTAGTCACGCTTTTGTTTTTACACAAGATCCTGTGCCCAAAGTGGTATATTCATCCTCTACCACCTTATCAGACGAGCTGCATAGCGCTAAACCACAGCGAGCAGGTGTCATACCTGCCTAAGGGTTTAAGCAATAACCATACAGAGGCTAATGCTAGTTGAGCAGAAATAGGTGTGCAACTCGGCTCCCCCTTTGGTCCCTTAAAGAGGCGCCTACCATAAACATTAGAGACCTACCCTGGAATCAACATATGATATGTATCCACTCTGTATTTCTGACAGTAACTCAGCCTGCACTAACTTATTTAACTAGCACTTACGCAAATACATTTGGCCTATTCTATTTTATTGTATCTATATTGTATGTCCATCCTAGCACTTTCACTTTCTTTCCAGTGGTGTAATTTAACCAGAGAATATCCCTGTGGGCCTTTTAATTTGACCAAACCTTTTATAAGCACTCAAGACTGTGCTTTAAGTAGGCCAGGGCTTATGATCAAGCCTAAGAGAGACCTTTTGATAAATGAGTTCAGCATGATGTAACTCTTGAGTGTGCAAAAACTGTTCTAGAATCAGCGGCAAAGGCCCCATTATGACATCATCCTCTCAGGAGTCGTCTCCATAGTTACAAAACTGGGAGGGATGGAGGCTATTGGGAAACTCTGCGAAGCATGTCATCCCTCAATTTCAAGAGCTGTTTTACAACTGTTACATTTTTTTTATAAATAACTTGTCCTCTGAGTCCAAATATTTTCCCAAACTTGAAGAATGAATCCTGATTTGAAGCCCTGACCAGATTTCCCACCATCCTGCAAATATCAGATCCTTATTTATATCAGATGTATGTTTATGTTTGGTAAATTGAACAGTTTTCATCCTTCACGGAATAGAAATGACCAAGTGGAGGAGGAGGGGAAAAAAAAGACAGGAATCACCATGGCAACAGCCACAAGGCTTGGTCCAGGCGATGAGGAAGGTGTATTTACAGGTGATTATATCAGCTAATCGCTGGATTACAGCATGTTGTGTGTTGACTCCACACTGGCCTCTAATCCGCACAGAAAAGCAGTGCTCCCACTCCGGGAATTCTGCTCTTAATCCGATCCTGACTCACTGGCCCTGTCCTCCACATCTGGCCTTGCAGGACTTTGGGTTGTAATCCGGCGTTTTAAAACAATTTGGTTATGCTTAAGCGCTGATACCCTAGACTTTAATTATTAAAATGCAGCTTTCACATTTAAGCGTAATTACAGAACCTGATTCGATTAGCCTGCACTGGGGGTAATGTGGCATTAGCACAGGGGCATAGAGCTCAAACCTCTCACTGCATATTCCACATCATAAATATTTTATAAATATATAAACATAATAACCCCACTGCTTTTCATGCGTGTTTTGATGATTTTTCTTTTGTTTTGTAAATTTATTTAATTGTAGAGGGACTGCTTAGGGTTGCATGAGGAGCTGAATTTAATGAAATGAAATGTTGATGTTTTACAGGCCAGTTCTTCCGGTAAACCCTGTGTGTACCTCTCTGAAACCCTCGTCCCTGTGCGGCGCTGCAAGGACACGCAGGGGTTAACCATTCTCTTTGTGACAGATGTCAAAAAGCGTCCTGTAAAATACATATCAGATTAACACAAAGGGCACTTTTGCAAATCCTGATTACGGGAGCACTTTCATTTATTAAACTCTCTACCGGCCCCTGAGCTCGGTAGAGCTGGGATTAAAATCAGGTAGACACCATTGTCTGTCCAAACAATCCCCCATCTAAGCCACGATCCCTGTTCCCCAGGCTGGGGTGGGTTGGGGGGGGGCTTATGCTTCCCACCCAACCATGTATCACCCAACCCAACCCCCACCCCCCACGCCCGACAACTTTCACTGTTGATTCTGTTTTAATCAACATCATCTCTTTTATGTGACTGGATTTAGCACATGTTAAAAAGAGGGAGAAAGGGGGGGGAATGGGAGTGTGCATATGAGCGATGCGCTGTGAAAAAGCCCCCCCCCCTTGCTGGCTGGCGCCATATGGACTGGATCACGGTGCAAACAGCTGCCCTCCATCAACACCCCCCCCCCCACCTGACACACGGCTAAACGCCACACTGACCCGCCATCGACTGCACGGCCCCTGTCAGAACATCTGATCTCCTCAGGCCAGCGGTCAGGCAGGCGTCCGCATTTTAGGCCCATCTACGGTGACCCGGAGGGGAGGGGACCGTGTGGTCTGGATGGCGGTCTCAACCCCGCACTGCAGGACTGTCCTGTCCTGTGTCTTTCTTCCACAGTTCACATTTTTGCACATAGTCCATTCATCCAGCTGGATATTTACTAAAGCAAATCTGGTGAAGATCCTTGTACAAGTGTACAGTGGAAGTGGGACTTGAACCTGCAATCTCTATGTTGAGAGGCAAAGCACGTTATCCATAGTACTGCAATGCCATTGTAATGACAATCTCTTATAACATGGTACGTGATATACCTGATGAAACACAATTGCATCTCTGTTAACATGGTTATTCTTGTTCATATCGTGCTTATGAAGGTGTTATATTGCGATTATTCAAGATAGCACTTCACTCTTGCTCCAGGTCCAGCCCTGAGCAGCATACAGCTGTTGGCAGCTGTCAGTGATGTACTTAACCTGAGTAGTTTGAGTGAAATTGCCTAGCTGTGTAAATGATAAAATGCAGAACTCAAGCTTTGGAAGTCACCCTGGATAAGGACATCTGCAGAGCAAATAAATAATAATGTGAAATGTTTTATCAATGTGATGCAATTTGCTAATGTTTTATGTTTTTTTTTCCCTTTTTTTCCCCCGTCATAACTCAGTCCAGACAGTTATGGAATTGTCAGTGCAATGGACACAAAATGAACCAAAAAAGAAAATGATAAAATAATTGTTTTATCCCAAGCCAGCATTCTTAAAGTGTGAAAATGTATCCTCACTGGGGTAGCCTGTAGTCTAGTGGCTAAGGTACATGACTGGAACCCCTGAGGTTGGTGGCTCAAGCCCCAGTGCAGCCACAGAAAGAACAGCACTGCTGTTGAGCCCTTGAGCAAGGCCCTCAACCCCACATTGCTCCCAGGGGGGGTTGGCCCTTGGTTAGCAGAATCAACTGTAAGTCACCTTGGATAAAAAACGTCAGCTAAATGATTGTAATGTAATGTACCCCATGAAAGGATACATTCATACTCTTCATAAAGGAAACCTACTAAATGCCAAAAAGGTAGTGCAATGCAGACAGGAAATGTTCTCAGAAGTGGAGAGAAGACGTTTAACTGGTTCTAATGTGAATATGACTGGTTACGTGGCTGGCTATAACAATACACACTGTAACCCTCTGGGATCAGGCTTGAGAAGCAATGGCCTATGTCTATGCATAGAAATATGTTTCCATTTCATGCAGGTCCTTAGGTAGTGTGACTTACCCAGCTTATGTTTTTAAAGCTGAATATTTGCTAGCCAGTACCAGTAAAGCGTTTCTTAAGGGTGCCGTAACACTGTCCTACATGAGAACTGATCCTGCTATGACCCCTGGGTGACATTGATACCTTAAACGTTTGATAAATTAGTGTTTTACCATGCACCACAATTTCTATCCAGTGATTTTACATGGTTTGCTCTTATAGATAGGGAGACTTTTATGGCGTCAGACTCATAACATCTTTGGTGTGATGGGATGTCTGCTGCCTCTTCTTACATTATATTACAGCCATTTAGCGGACGCTTTTATCCAAAGTGACTTACAGTTGATTAGGCTAGCCAAGGGCCAAGGGCTAATGCCCCCTGGGAGCAATGTGGGGTTAAGGGCCTTGCTCAAGGGCCCAACAGCAATGGTGTTCTTGCTGTGGCTGGACTGGGGCTTGAACCGCCAACCTCAGGAGTCTTATTTTTGAACCATACAGCCCAGTTGAACAATGGGAAGAATCCTTTTGCTCCCTCTAAGTCAATGCAAATGAGTCTCCTGACTTTCCCAACAGGAAGTGACACAGTCTTACACCGCTAGTCTGAGCATCTCTGAACCATAATGACCCTCTTTCCTGTTCTGTGTGTGGTGTCCATCTTTGGTTTCTGAGCGGCGCCTCTTTAAAATGTGAATATGGACCTTACACTTCTTCGATGTGTTGAAATAAAATTATCACCAAGTTTTACATTGGCAGCAAAAATCTGCATAAACTGAATTTTATTCTTACATCAATCGCTGAAGCTGACTTGATCTCTTTGACTTGACCTTGGAGATGTTTGGCACTTTAACCCTTAATCCGGGCAGATGACATACAAATGTTAAAACCAGTGAACATTTTGATTCTGTCTGTTACCAGCAGGTGTTTGGATGTGTTTCCTTTCATGGCTTACAACAATAACTGTCTGTTCTTACTTCCCTATTGTTCCCCATCAGTGACAGGAATACCAATGACCAGCTCAGTCTAAACAATGGCTGCTTCTGCTGCTGAATCCACTCTGAATGACTCTGTTTACTACAGTGCCCAGAGCAAAGTGATGAATATACCATTCAATACTTGCAGATGAAATTATTTTTTTCAGTTTTTATCAAATGTATTACATGAATAAAATGTGTTGCATTTTTAATATTTAGTTAACCAATTCTGTTTTTTGTCAGAATCTGAAAAAATGAAAAGTATTGAAAAAAAGTTATTGTTAGATTGTTGTTGTATAATTTATTAATTTTTGGGTTTTTTTTAAACACCAGGCTACTACTCATAAAGTCATAATGTGCAGACACAATTAATGATATAAGAGAGCACATATAGAATGAATGGTTTTCAACTGTCTGTAAAATTATAAAATTGACAACCTTGAACGATTAGTCCCCATTATAATTGTATCAGCACATAAGAAGATTACTGTAATTTCAATATTGTGTTTTTAGGGGGTTTTAAAACCATATGAAAATGAGTCAGAGCCATATTTTTTAATAAAAAAGGGGGAATTAATTTAGACAGTAGCCAGTTACAACAGAAAGCATAGGGATTATCAAACACTTTTAATATTTACAATGCTTTGTCACAATTAAGCTGACATATTGAGAGAAGGATAACAGTTCAGCTGTTACTGGCCCACTGATGGAAATTCAGACAAACTCATTCCCTGTAGCCTCGCTGGGTGCCAGGGATGGACTCACTTCAAAATGTCTGATGGCCATCATTCACATGCACTAGATAAGGGGGCGTAGTCTGCTAATAAAAAAAATTGCACAGAAAAATGTTCCTTTTTTTACTGTTGCTTCCCCAATTACAGAAACAGAAACCTTGAATTTGAATGAAAAACACCTGCAGGGTGCCAGCTCAGTGGGCAAAGTTTCGAGTTTATTGCAGAATAAAACCTCATTGCGTGACACATGCTGTATGAAAGGAGATGCTGGCGGGTACCCTGTCACCATAATAAGCCTAAATAAATCAAATAATACACAACACTGAATTTAAAAATTAGAAATAAAAAAGATGCAAAGTTGTAGGGATGGATGGGCGAAATATTGATATAATGAAATATTGATTGTGCCAATCTATTTTTGAAGTGAATTTCTGTCTCTATCGCATATCTAGCAGCTACACTGATTTTCTACATGAAATAAAAGTACATTAAATATAAGCACTCAGGCAGACTATGAGGTTCTGTTTCACCAGGCAAAGGGGTGGGGGGGTTGGGGTGAGTGGGGGTAGTGAGTAGGATTCACATGCTGTTCCAAGATTCCTATCGGCTTTTGAGTATCACATCAGCATCTATGCTATCCAAATGAGATGACGGAGGAACCTAAAATAGGTGTTTGTTTCTACGTTGATCCCCAAACACAGTTAATGAAACCTAATTCCAGTCTGCAGGCTTGACTCAGAGGTTGACTGACTTGAACTAAATGGGTGAACAGTTACATTGCTTACTGCTTTACAGATACGCCTGTTACCCACTTTCAGAACATATTTAGAACAAAGGCAAAAAGTTTTGATCTCTATTGAATTTGGATGTTTTGATCTTTTTTTTTTTTTTTTTTTTTTTTGAACAATCAAAGCTATTCTCATGGAGGAACTCATTTCCTGGGGATGGCTCTTGCAAAAAAAAGACTTCCAAGACTTCCTTTTCCTAGATCAAAGGGTTAATTTCTTTATAATTTGTCACTATTGTATAATAAGTACAGATTTACTTATTCAGGAAATATTTTATTCAAGCAACAATAACTGATCAAGTGTCGTTACTTTCCAGTTATGACCTCATACTTTATCAGCGCTTGGCTTTCCCTTTTCCTATGAGCATGACTAATGATATCGCTGTATACTGCCGGATACCGGAAAAAGGGTGTTAGCTTGGATATGCGTCAGCGTGGACCGACATAGAGAGACCTTTCAAAGCACCTCTTCTCCGTTCCTATGGGGTGTGTGAAGTGCAGTCTGACGGCCACTGGGCCACATTTCTGCTGTAGCACCATTAAAGCCCCAAAATGCGACTTGCATTCATATTATATAGGCGTTTAGTGGAGGTTCATATCCCGAGCGACTTACACAGTTTACATGTTTAAATACTGTCAGTTTTCGCAGCTGGATATTTACCAGGCCATCCTCATTCATTATTTAGTTCACAACAAACAATTATATTATTTCTGCTGTGATGATAATGCCATTAGCACCTGTTACGCTGTCCTCTGTCACCATGCCATGTCAGATAAGGAATGATATCAGCAATTCGTTTTGGCTCGTAATTCCTTAATTTCTCTCTCTTGTCTGTCCCCAGGTTGAACATTTCTCAAGCCTTTTGCATATATTTTTAATTAATTGCAAAATGTTGCGATTAATTCATAAATCACACATATTAGTAATTTACATTCGCTTAAAATGTTTATCTTGGTCATTTTCATTTTTGTTCGTCTTTTCTTATAACTGAAACAACTCCAAAACTTCCAACATAACTTCAGCTTCACAGCACAAAAGCTACGGTGCTAACTACTACTAATACCACGCCCCTTTTAAAGCAGGGACGCAAAGAGTTAAACTGTTGGAAGGCGTGATGACTGTCTAGGGCTGGGTGGAGTGAAGTTGGACAGTCTCTCGTAGAAAGTTTTAATTAGCGTGTTAAACGCCAAAATGCAACAGCCAGATCTGTGCCGCTATTGAGCACTGCGCGTAGGGGTGAATAAATTAGCGATAACTGAGCATTTGCCTTTGAGCGAAGATGGGCGAAATCAGTGAGGAATCGTTGCTGGATTACATGTTCAAAGAAGGAGGAAAAGTTAAGAATGCAGATTTACTGAAAACATACAAACAATTTATAAGTCATAGCGACCAGCAATTGCGTGGTGAGTAGCAAGCTGCACGGTTTGACACCTATCCAACTGTAGCGACAGTTGATCACGACTTGATGCCACTGCGCGCTCCGTCATGTTTCGTTCCCTCCTGTCTGCTTCTGAGATGTTCAACGCTATGATAGCCTACCTAACATTGCTATTCACTTAAATGATTAATTTCCCCCCTCCTAGTATAGTCATCGCTCGTATTATCCTGCGCATTTTACACGGCAAGTACGCTTTGACTTTTCTAGTTTCAAAACCCACATTTTTTCTCTAGAAAGCTAAAACATCTGGTTCCCATTTACCGAAAAGATACTGTTACATTTAGCCCAGAATACAGTCATTTCCTTTCCCTTGCCATGTGCTGAGCTTGGGAGTGTCGGATTCCTACAAACTTGTTCACAAGATACAGCAGATAAACTCCAACTACCTATCTGGAACTCGCAATACCGTGGGGCGATCGGATGCACCCGCCTGCTCCGTCGTGTTTATACCGTAATCATTGGGGCATGGGACTAAACTGGCAGTACTGTCACTCTGTGCTTGGCAGGCACAGAGCACTGTCTTAATAGGCTGTACATACACAATTTCAGCTTGGGGCAGTATCAGGACAAACGATAGATTGTGTAAAATATGCGCTGATAGTCACCCCTTTGTCCACATTTTTTAAAGGCTTGTTGAATCTTGCCTGCTTGTGTTTTCATTTCACTGACCCATGAAAGGTTTCTCACACTGAGGGGGTCACAAAAATGAGCTCATGTTGTCAAACGCAGACACAGGCAGCCAGTAAATTCAGATATTTTTGAATGGCTTTGGATGTGACATATTGGACATTGCTTTGCTTTTGGCTACACATACCTGTAATTTGAATACCACAACACTTTTATTTGGGCTAGTTTCCCCCGCCTTTCCCCACGGACATGCAGTGAACTTTCTAAATGAACCCAGTTACTGAATAGGAAATGGAAAAACAGGGCCTTTTTTTAGCTCAGAATGATAAAACGTAATGACCTTGACTCGGGGACATTTTGGAAAACTGTCCAGATGTACTATCTCTGATATGAGGGGGGAAATTGGATGAAAGCAGAGGTTGCCAGCTGCTTTGAGAAAGAGCCATCTGACATCATTGTCCAATTAATATAATAATTTCCTCACACTCTAAGCAGGGCTTAGTAGCATTTATTACAGCCCCCAATATTATATGCAGTTATTTATTTTGCATGATGTGGATGATTTTAGTATGATCAACGCTCTTTAGCAGGGAGATTTTACCATAGAATAATTTCTAGCTGCTGTGTGCGCTGTGACTCTTTCAGGCTAATGAATAACTGAAATGTGAACCTCTTGATGAGCCGGGAATTCTCCTGGCGGTGGTGTGCGCAGGGGGCATCCTTCGGGTTTCCTGTTTGTTGAGGCTAGCTGTCTCTAAACGTTTCTCTTCCCTTGTCAGGAAACAGGAAGTTCTCAATTATCTGGGAATACACTTCCATACGCCCAGTGTCTTCAGCTGTGTTTGATGGCTCAAAGGCACATGAGCTGAGTTTTTCGAACCATGGGTCAGGACCCAGACTGGGTCTGAATTCATAGATGGTGGGTGTCCGAATGACAGTGCAAGTAAATGAGAATACAGTTATTGTGTCCATGACAGTTCAGAATGAAAATGGCTCTTATATCCACCACAAGTAAATATTTTAAATGAAAATACTTCACATATATGAATGCCGCTAACAGCTCTGCATGAAAATACTTTGACCCACTCAGTCACAGATCAGAATGAAACTGTGAACAGTGTAGATTGCCAACATTTGTAGCTTTTAAGTTTGGGTCCCAGAGACCCACTTGTCTTGGGTTCCGGAGACCCACTGGTCTTGGGTTCCAGAGACCCGCTTGTCTTGGGTCCCAGAGACCCGATGGTCTTGGGTTCCCGGCCAAAAAGTTTCACTTACCCCCACGCTAATAGCTCTTAATCCAAAGACTGTAAAACCACAACCTGTACAGTTCAGAAAGCCCACATGTTAGCTGACTGACCATTAGGAAAGTTCAGGTCCAGATGAAACCCAGTGGAAGTGCTCACTGGGACGCGTGAAGCCCTTGTGGACTGTCATGGTGAGAGCTGTGTTGAAAACTGAAAGGCTTTTAATACACTGGAAAAGTGTAATTTGCTGAGCCAGCAAGTGCACAGTATATTGTGCACACGAATGCGCAGGACCTGTCTGATGGGAAACTGGCGTGTGGTCAGAGAACAGCCCTGAGTGTCCCTTAAAACTGACCTGGGAATTTATTTTGGTTAATGAATTAATGAATGAAACTGGGGAGTACTGTCTAATCTGTTCTGGGAGGGAGAGAGGCAGGCCGGGAGTGCTGACAGCCATCTGGATTCTGTTTTGCTGGTGCGGAAACACAGGGACAGAAAGCAGTCACTTGATATATATGTTGTTTTAGCTTGGCTTCCCGTGTAGTAGTGCTGTGTTCTGAGGGAGGCGGGCTTCCTCCTCTCTCTGTCTCACTCTTTCTCTCTCTCTCTCTCTCTCTCCGGTTGTTTTGGTGTGGTTGTTGTGTAATGGCAGTTGCTCAAGTGTGCATGCGTGTGTATGTGTGTGTGTGTGTGTGTGTGTGTGTGTGTGTGAGTGTATGTGTGTGTGTGTGTGTGTGTGTGTGTGTGTGTGTGTGTGTGTGTTTGTGTGTGTGTGTGTGTGTGTGTGTGTATGTGTGTGTGTGTGTGTGTGTGTGTGTGTGTGTGTGTGTGTGTGTGTGGAGCACCCCCTAGTCCTTTTGCCTTTGGCCTCCACTCAGATGGGGAAGGGGTGGAGTTGAGCGGAGTGGAGGGGTGGGGGGGGGGGGGGGGGTATTCTAGATGATCAATCATCCCCATGGCCCCGCCCCTCAGTTACAAAAAGCCCACTCCATCTTACCTCACTCCCTGATTTTACTGAGAAATACTCAGAAAGTGGAAGCAGGGGATTTTGACGTAGGGCTCTGGTAAATTATAGAAGTAGCAACCTTTAATTTTTCTCAGTAACTTTTCAACTGAATACAGTGAAACCCTGATATTACACGCCCCGATTTAATGCGAATTCGGATATAACGCAATGAGTCATTTGGCCTTTTTAATTCAACAGCTTTAGTAAAAATGTATTTGTGTTTTAATTTCTACTGTAACAACAAAAATTTATTAGCGGAATTCTTTAATTCAAAGGTAATGTACTTGCCAGAAGGTAAATGTGGAAAAAACGGGTCAAACAGGGTGAAAATAGGGATGCTGCAGGATGTCAGGTCAACATTGGGTCAGTTTGAGCGCTGATTTTCTTGAACCCTGATTTAGCACGACCCCGCTTTTCTTGCGACAACATTTTATGAACCTCAACGATCTTGTTATAATGGGGCCATGCTGTAATTTAATTGCGTCTGTGATGTATGGAAGAATGCACCTCATAGCATGTGGGAAGTATACTGTAAGCAGGCCTTTTAGTTATCTCCACTTACGGTTAGCTGTCATTAAGATGGTGAGTCTGATTTGGAAGGCCCCCACAGCCTGGTGTCAAATTAAAGACCCCAATTGGTTCATTATGGCATTTTCCAGCTACATGTCATGTCACGCTCAGCTTGCAGACCACAGAATGACAAAGAGTAACCACTGACAGGAGTGTATTGGTTGTATGTGACTGACGTCATGGGTTTTGGAGGAGTGTATTGGTTGTATGTGACTGACATCACGGGTTTTGGAGGAGTGTATTGGTTGCATGTTACTGACATCACGGGTTTTGGAGGAGTGTATTGGTTGTATGTGACTGACATCATGGGTTCTGGAGGAGTGTATTGGTTGTATGTGACTGACATCACGGGTTTTGGAGGAGTGTATTGGTTGTATGTGACTGACATCACGGGTTTTGTAGGAGTGTATTGGTTGTATGTGACTGACATCACGGGTTCTGGAGGAGTGTATTGGTTGTATGTGACTGACATCACGGGTTTTGGAGGAGTGTATTGGTTGCATGTTACTGACATCACGGGTTTTGGAGGAGTGTATTGGTTGTATGTGACTGACATCATGGGTTCTGGAGGAGTGTATTGGTTGTATGTGACTGACATCACGGGTTTTGGAGGAGTGTATTGGTTGTATGTGACTGACATCACGGGTTTTGGAGGAGTGTATTGGTTGTATGTGACTGACATCACGGGTTCTGGAGGAGTGTATTGGTTGTATGTGACTGACATCACGGGTTTTGTAGGAGTGTATTGGTTGTATGTGACTGACATCACGGGTTTTGGAGGAGTGTATTGGTTGTATCTGACTGACATCATGGGTTTTGGAGGAGTGTAGTGGTTGTATGTGACTGACATCACGGGTTTTGGAGGAGTGTATTGGTTGTATGTGACTGACATCACGGGTTCTGGAGGAGTGTATTGGTTGTATGTGACTGACATCACAGGTTTTGGAGGAGTGTATTAGTGCTACCTGAACTGACAGTGGAAGTTGTAGCCATGAGCACATCTTGTGATTATAATTGGGACAAAAATGGAAAAGCATTTAAATGAAGGAAAAACAGACTGTAAACTGTGAGGTCACTTGGTCGTGAAGACTAACCTGTGTTGATTAACCTGTCAAGAAAATAAAAGTTGTTTTTTATGTTTTTTTTTTATTAACTTACAATCAAATCAATATGCTGAACAGAAACCTACAGCAAATTTGTGTCAAGACTTTGGCTATACCAGAAAGACTACACTAAAATTGGTCCAGTCCAACTCTGACCGTTGCTTCACAGGGCTTTTGAATTTCTTTATCACTGCAAAAAAGACATTGGTTTGATCTTTTCATCAATTCTGATATATGCTTTTTTAAAAACATATATGGTGCACATGTTGTAAAGTGTTGCTGTTTTAAAAGTGATAAGCTGGCTGTAATCACACATTCAGTTGTGGATAGTAAATTGGCAGTGACAGGTCTGGTTGTTTGCACTTGTGTTCACAGAGTTTGTTTTTTCTCTCTTCTCAGCAAAATACAGAGAGGAGTTCAAACTCATCATTGACCGGATAGCTGTGGTGAAGTCAGAGAATGTGAGTGGAGCAGCAGATGGGCCTTATCTTAAACAGCACACTTACCTCTGACCTGGACTGAATATACTGCCTTAGTGCCTTTGTCTTTCCTGTTCACTCTGATATAAATGAGAACGGGAAAAGTCCCTCTCTTTCATTTAGCTGATAACAAAATTCTCTCCTCTTTCTTTCAGATAAAATATAAAACTGAGCTGAACTAAAGAGGACAGTACATGTTTCACAATATTTTTTGCATGTAATTTTTGATGAAGGGGGGGTAAACTCTCCAAAAATCAAATGTTTTTTTTATTATTATTACTGCTGAATATCTGTTATATACTATCAATATGTACATCTTGTTCTTTTTTGAGGCAGATCTTGACATCCTTTGCTTCATCAGTTCACCTCACCTGCTACCCCCCCCCACCCTCCACACAGACACCTGCGCAGGTGATCGAGTGCTTTACTTTGTATCTGATTCTCTCTGTCTGTCGTACGCCGTCTCTTAGGGAGAGAAGTACCTGGTGCTGAAGAAGAAGTACAGGCAGCAGGTGCAGGAGAGAGAGTCTGAGCGGGCGAGTGACAGTGATAGGCCCAGAGTGACGTCGGACAGCCCCCCCGCGCCTGTTTCCATGGTGCAGTGGGAAGGGGGGGAGGTTTCCTCCCAAAGCAGGGTCCGGGTGGACCCCCGGGGTTCCAGCCCCAAAAAGGGTCTGTGTCCCCCTACCAGTGGCCCTGTGGGGGAGCCAGGGGGGGCGAAGAAAACGGCGCTGGTCTCCTGGTGCGGAGGGCCTGCCATCACCATCACGGAGGCCCCCGAAAACGACGCATCTGAGGAGGTGAGCCCGTCCTTTTGTGCTGTCCCAGACGATACCCTGACACTGCGGTCCTCCTTCCAGCACTGCAAATAAATGGTCTTACACATCTCAAACAAAATCCTTGTGTCTAGACCATAATTCAAGTGTTTTTGCTACTGAGATCAGTTTGTCCTACTGGTGTTTTCGTATTTAGGATATTTGGTAGGAAGCTTATTTCAAGACATATGGTAAATTCATGGTAATTGCAATGTAATTATTTCGTTTTAAATGTTGACCAACATTTCTGTTTCATAAAAATATCTTTGGAGGAGGGAGATGGAGATTTAATTCATTCAAAGGCCATTTTGCCCTGTCATTGCCATCCCTCCCTCCCTAGTGGATTAAAAATTCAGGTGTGGACATACCTGGTGTCCATGGAAACCACTCAACATTCTGTGCAGGCTTTTCCCCTCCACCCCCTCCGCCCATCGAGCTCTTCCTCCTCGTTTTGAGCACGCCGTTCATCCTGGCTGCTTTTCTAAGATCTTTTACAGCGGCAGTTTTTTCATGCTGTCTTTTTGATGTTGACCGAAAATCCACCCCTTCAGACTGTGTGCTGGCATCTTAAATCCCAGCTCGTCCCCCTGTGGGCTCTTGTATTTATTGAGCTTTCTGCGGCTCTGAGTGCTGCTGAACTGTGGGACTGATGTAATAGAGCTAGCACACTGTATGCTGCCCCACAGTAAAACAGTCTGCTATATAAACACATGTAAATGTGAATGCATTACATCTCACACACGGTTCTCTCCTAGATTTGAATTTTTTTTATTACTATTCCACAACAGTTACTCTTGCTTGAAGCAGCAAAGGGCATCCTATTCATTCCATCATTCGTTCATTCTATTACTGTAATTCAGAGGCAGAATGCTACCATACCTTCAGGACCCCTTTTTTACTCTTAAAGAAAGTCAAAAAACTGATTTAAAAATCAAAATCTGACAGAATCAGTTACCAGTACTATTATAGAGCTCATATATGGTTGCATTCTGCTATAAAGATTGGGGACATACAGAAAGAGAGCAACAGACTGACAGCCACACGGCACAGGAATGAGTGATATTCTCACCCTGGCTTATAAATAGTGTCGGTGTTCACAGTTTTTCTGAGGCTTTAGGCTGTATAACATGCAGACGTGTAGCTTTGCATACAGAGGATGCAAGTATTCTCAATTAGTCACAGCCATAAATATAGCTGACAAAAACATGGTCATGTTCCTTCTGGTGGACATAAGCAACCATTCACTGCACACAAATACCTTAGTGAAGTGCCGTGTCAGTATGATTATAGCAGTCTGTTTAGATGTCTGAGTCTCAAAAGATAAGCAGTCGGTTTACGTACGATTAAATTATTAAGGGTTATAGCCTTCTATTTTCTTCTTTGGTTTCTGAAGTACCTTGCATTGGCTGCTGTTGCAGCACCCTAAAAAGATGGTGGTTTTTCACATTACATCGTGAACCAGGGCAATCAGAAAGGGCTTCACCCTTCAATGTGGGCAGATTTGATGCCAAGCACAGTGTGCATTTACAGACACGCAGGAGTATAGAAAAACATGGCTCTCCAGGCTGGATGTATATGCTCTTAAACCTTTCACATTTAATGCATAATTCATAGTGAAAGTGGGGGCGGGGCTAACATGCCCATTGTCTGTTGGGTTTTAAGATGACTTAAGCCTTTGGTCATCTGGATTATCACAACAATGTATTCAACCGCCGTCACTTTATGGCCTCTGAGAGAAGGTTTAACGATGTTTTAATGACTACTGCTTCACAACCCACTTATTCACAGAAACAAGGTCCTCTAAGCCTTCGTGCAGTGTGCAGAAACACAGCGAGAGAGTGGGAGTGTGTGGAGATAAGAGGGGGAAAACAAAACAAACAGGCCGATTCTTTGGCCTTGTCTTCTGCTGAGCGAGGAGCCTCTGGACCACGCTTTGTTTTTGGCTCGGGCAGGCAGTGAGGACGCCTAAAAGGGCTGTTTCAGGGTCTTCACTGAATCTACCAGCATCATGAAAATCCAGTTTCACCAGTATATGTCACTTGCTGGTGGTTTGTTTTTGATCTTTCATTCGTTGATATCTGGCAGCATAGTGGACACGCAGAGTGACAACGACATGCACGATCTCAGTTTTGGAGTTGGGTGACGATTCTATGACTACACGGATGACTTCTCTTTGTTTTCCCAACACATATCAACAGTGATATGACCTTTTATCAAGCCGTATTAAAATCACATGGATATGCTTTTTTCCCATCTTCCCCTGTCTGAATGTCATGGGAAAAGCTCATAGGATCGCTCAATGTAAGGTTAAAACCAAAGGGAAGTATTTTACTGCCACAAGGCGTAATAAATCAGGCCTTTTTGGCTTGTGCGACCAAACGAACATGTTTCCTGGGGACCATTTTCAGCGGCACACTGACCTTACCAGAAAATATGCTGTAAATCATATTCTTCCCCCGTAAATACAGTCAAGCTAAATAATGGTTGTCACGCTAAATGATAGCATCATTTGTCTTATAAAATAGTTATGGTTGACAGAAATGTTTCTGTGACCCTTCATAAAGTGGATAGGGACTTCTTGGTGTTTCGTTGGGGCCTGTTAGAGTAGAGCCTGTGTGCTGCTGTTGGAGAAAAGCCACAGAGGAAACAGTGCTTTCTGTTCGGAGAGACAGATGTGTGGGGTGAAGCTTCAGCTGTCACTGTGTTCCAAGCGTGACTCTGCCTGCCTGTAACCACAGCGGGTAGTTACCAGTTCTGCTTTTAGAACCGTCAGCCCGCAGGTTCTGTAGAGTCACATGGTTGAAGCTCAGGGGGGACTCAAAGGGCTGAGGTACAGAGAGTGAGGGTTTGACCAAGGGGTGTATCAAGCATTGCACAAAAGAACAAAAGTGCAGTCAATCTATCACTGTATTTTTAACATTGGATCAGATTAGGTTAGGCTCGTCTATGCTTTGACATAAATTTAAAACCATTGGTTTATATTTTCTTTGAGAATTCAAATTAAAATATGTTTGTCTTCGTTGACGGGTATTGCATCTTGGATAACAGACAAAGGACATTTGGTAAACATGCAGTGGGATAATATAGCCAGTAATACATGTCATTGCTACAAACGTTACATGCTTTCAAATGTTGCACTTACTTTGGCTGTTTTAAAAATCGTGATTTACTTAACATGGAATATTATGTTTCACTGAACACTCAACGAATGTTCACGAGGTGAATTTATTAACCAGTGTGGGTGCGATGCATGTCTCAGACGTAGTTTTGGGTGTGGATCATAACACAGCTGAACCAATCATGAAAAGGTTATGGTGTCACAGAGTGACCGTGTCCTGTGTTGGCCACTAGGGGCAGCAGAGTGCCGAGACGGAGCAGCTCTCACTCTCTGTTTCTGAGGGCTTGGAGTCCAGCGAGCCCCCCTCACCCCAGGCCGAGGACTCCCCCTCCGGCACCGACGGCGAGGACCAGCCAGACAGAGACACGGATTCAAAGGTGAGAGTTCAGGACACGTCATTACGCCTGGGCATGGAAGACGGATTCATCACAGATTCGGGGGAAAGGTCATATGGGGAAGACACAGGGAGAGAGGTCTTTGCAGTTTGACTATTGAGTGTGCTGGGCTTTGTCAAGATCACCTGTTTCTGCCACTGTGGTTCCCTGTTTACCGCACCGTGCGTGTAGCTGGCTTTCATTTCCTAACTGCCCAAAGGTAAAGTACACTATTTAAAGCTCGTTTGGTCATATGCACAAACAAGACATTTAAAACAAAGAGTGAATAACAATAGACGTCACCATCATAAGCACACACACACACACACACCCTGGGCCTCCTGCATGCATGCACACACCTATGCAAACACACACACACACACCCATGCAAACATGCATGCACGAACACATGCACTCAAGTCAAATTTATTCAGCAAATATATGCTACCCAGCCTATCCTACAGTAGCATAAAAAATTAATCGATCCTTCATAACGTGCAATTAATACAGTGAGGTCATCCGTCTCAATGCAATACAGATCAAAGTCCTTCCAGACCCTGTCATCGTAACCAACTGCACTCAGCCCTTAGAAACAGTCAAGCAACGTGCAGGACCTATAATTACCCCTTTAAGAGTAGGACAGCAATAAACACTGGCCTGAGTGCTAAATCTCTCAACCATGGCAATCATATTTCTTTGCCATATCTGGCCATCTATAATTTGCAGCTTTGAAGCCTTCACCATTTTGCGCTGTTACCATAGTCATCCACTAGATGGCGCACTGAAAACAAGACAGCTTTGGAAATGCATACCCTCTGATGTCTTGACAGCCTGTTGTAACACAAAGGGTCTTGAAGTGTTTAAATGTAAATATATTTAATATCTACACATTTTAGTCTTAAGTGCAGAAGCAGTGATAAAGGGAGTCACTGTGGTGTATGTTCATTAAATATTCTAAATTGCAATTCTAAAAATACATGTGCTAGTGGCATATTTTATTCACAATGTGAGTAAACCCACTAGCTACATTCCCACTGACCCACTTGTATTCCATTTCCTTAAATATATAATATATGATAGCTGAATCAACCCTAGATTAAGAACTACAATAAAACAAATTTTGTTTTTCTTTGTTTAAAAACTAATATATAATCTATGTATTTCAAAAGGGAAAACAATGCTTTTATTCCACCATAACCGTTATGGCTGTGTTCAACATGGCCTCACTGAGACCATAGCATGTTCAATACTTGTGTCCTGGTGCTCTGGAGATAAGCAGATTACAGACATTAATAAATTATTCAGGCTGCATATAAATCACTCTGACTTTGCCAATGAAATATTGTGTTTTTTAATGATTGAGACTGGGACTTTTCAGAGGGCAGATTGGTATGTGTGTGTGTTTGTGCTGGACGTTATGTAAGGGGTCTGTTCTGTGAAAAGCGCTGTCTTACGCCGCATTTTCCCTGCTCTCAGCATGACAGGATCTCTGGAGGAGAAAAACTGCAATGCATGTTTGTGGGAAAATATTTCGGGAGGGGATCTGAGCTGCGCCCGGTAGCTGCTGTGGTGGCTTGACGCCGCCGCTGTTCTCAGAACAGTCCTAATGAGTAATGAAGAGTCAGGGCTGGGGTCAGCCCTCTTCTCTGTCAGATACAGTCTTTTAAAGGCAAACACAGTGAGAGATACAGCACAGAAACAAACTGGCTGGAATATATGGACCCATGCATTCACTTGTTTCATTTGTTTATCTGTTTGTCATTTGGGTTATTGTGCAATGCCATGTTATAACTGAAGGAGGCGATATGCAGCTGAACTTGGTCAGAGTTATCCTAGTAGGCCTTTAGCCTTTTTGTGTGCACTTCCTTGTGTAGCGGGAGCCTCTTAACATGACTAAGTTGCTCAGTGTGTCTCCATTCACTGTGCAGAACTTTCACTGGTGATATCTCAGCACTGTTTTTCTTCTCTTTCTTGGGGTCTCCTGAAATATTTTTCATCTCCAGAAGAGAGAAATAAAGCATCTGTCTGAGCAGAATTAGCTGTGTAAACATCGTTCCACTTTTTAGTGTAAAAAAAAGCAAAAAAGGAGCACGTTTGATTGTCAGCGCCTTGGAACATGAAAGGGCTGGGTGTTTGCCCGCCCGCGTTCCAGAACGGGGCCCGCCGATCTGAGAACGATTAGCAATCAGGCACTTCGAGGAGCGCGGTCTGCATCAACCGCTGCTCCCCTCCCCCGCCCTCCCCCACACATACACTAATGAGCCTAAACGCTTCTTTGATACACGCAAAGATGTCGGGGGCTTGTTTTCGTAATCGTGGTGACCCCTCGCAAAACTGAGCGAGGCTGAGGGTGTAGAGACGTTGGGGGGGCAGGGTAGTTTGGGTACCACCACCCCCTTGCCCCCTCACCCCAACTTTTGGCAAATTACATATAGTTGGGTGCAATTATCTTTTCTTACTTCTGCTTGCTGTCAGGGCAGGGAAGATGCGAGGCTTTTAGCACTGCTGGGGCACAGCCGGCCCCCAGCGCCCACATCCTCACACTTGCCATTTATGATAAATTTTTTTAAAAACTAGTTATTTTTCATGATCATTTACTGGGGCACAACAAACTATTACTGGAGTGAATAGCCCCATTAAACAGGGTCAGGTGATTACTTATCTGTCTCTGAAAGGGATGTCCAGGTTTGTCTTTGGCTCACTGGGTTATCTGTTTATTTCTTTACCTAGTCAACAGTGGCGCAGATATGTATATCCTTGTTTACAAAACAGATGACAATTACGCACAGCTATCTGCCTTCCCGCGACTGGTCAATACACTGCTGAAGTTTGTCTACATTTGCACAGAGTAGGTGGGCCGGCATCTTTTCTGTTTCCTCTGTTGAAAATGAATAGAGGCAAATGTTTGTCTGCTGATTTTTTGGCTTAGTGGACACTGAGGGGCTGAGTGTGTGCTGTGCTTTTCCTGCAGTCAGAGTTGGAGGCGGAGCCTGAGCAGGAAGAGGAGGGGTCAGGCAGCATCGGGTCCAACTCAGTGGCTGTGAGTGACGTAAAGGCGTATAGTGTGTGTGTGTGTGTGTGTGTGTGTGTGTGTGTGTGTGTGCGTGCGTGTGCATTCCTATTTACTTTTGTGAGGAGTGTGTGTATGTGTGTGCGTGTGCGTACTTGTGTGAGAAGTGCATGTGTGTAAGTGTGTGTGTGTGTCTGTGTGTGTGTGTGTGCTTACGTGTGTGTGTATGTGTGAAGAGCGTGCATTTCTGTGTTTGGTTGTGAGGAGTGTGAGTGTGTTTATGTGTGTATGTGAAGACTGTGTGTGTATGTGAGTGTAGAGTATGTGTCTGTAAACATGAATGTAACTGTGCGTGTTTATCGTGCTGAAATGCACTCTCCTGCAGCTGGATCCTCTGGAGAAGGAGTGGCTGCACTCTGCAGCATGCGGCCGACTGTCTCACCTGTCAGAGCTGCTCAAACAGGAGCCGGCACTCGCCAGCAAGAAGGTACTGCACAGGCACTCACACACACTGCACACGCACAAACACACCTGGACAGTTTTATCTGCCTTCATGAAGTTTTGTTGGAATTTGATCAGGGCTCCCAGGTTCGCACCCCTAGTCTTTCAGAAAGCACTCACACTCATGAAGGAATACCCACAGCCTGAGACAGGGAGTTCCCTGCGTTTGCATCGGGGTTTATTGCACTGTAAAACACACACACACATACACAGTACAGCTCTGTGTGTCCCCTGTTAGAGACCGCAGCAGAGCTGACTGGCTGCACTCCATATGGGTGTAAATATGCACACTCACACTCATGAAGGAATACCCACAGCCTGAGACAGGGAGTTCCCTGCGTTTGCATCGGGGTTCATTGCACTGTTAAAACTCTACTGCAGAAAACACAATGATGTAAACATTGCAATGTGTCAGTGTTTAAGGTAATTTATCAGTTGTTAGGGTTATATGATCCTAATGTGGTGTAATGATATTTGCCAAATGTACATAACAGTTTACTGTTTTATCTGACTGCTGCTGTATTATAATTATATAGCTGCCATGGTAACAATGTTTCATTGTGTCATTTGATCCTAATGTGTTTTTTATTGTTCTTATTTTATTTCCAAACAGGATTTCACCTCAGTGAGTACACATTTCATCTACTGCCGCTGCCTTATATTGAAATTTATTGAAATAGCAACATGAATTACAGCTATGCTAAGAGTCTTTGTGTGTTTGTGTGTGTGTGTGTGTGAGGGAGAAGGGTTGGAGGGAGAGAGGGAGAGGGAAAAGAATAGGTAAACTGAGTGATAAGGCATTATTGTATAGTCTCAATGCATAGTCAGGCCGTTTGTTAATTTCTGTTTCTGTTTCTTTTGTCTTTTGATGTGTCTGACTGTTACCACACCTCTCTTTGCAGGGGGTAAGTGATACTCAAACTTACTCCACCTACTGTAATGTCCTGAGAATTACACCTGGTCATACCGTCCCACCTGGTAAAAAGCATGCATAAGAACTGCCAGATAAGTACGTTTGGTATTGCACTACAGGTATGTTTACAGTGAAACCACTTCATAATCACAGGTATGCATGCACTAGAGTCAGACTGCATCAGCATGTTTTACGTTACTGAAAAATAATCTCTCAAAGTCACTTTGACCTTCTGCGTTGATCTGTGGAGTCACTTTCCAAACCTGTTTTTTTAGATAACAGAAATATGGGGTTGCATATTTGTGGAGCACGGGTTGGGTCTCAGAGTATCGTCATTATATGATCATATCTGATCTAAAATGGCAGGTTCTGAGCCATAGTTTCTATATGAGTTATGCCTGAGTTATGCGTCAGGCTGAACGTGTGAACAGTGTCTGCATCAGAGTGATGAAGACTGTTTTTAAAAAAAAAAAAAAATACATGCAGCACAATTAGACGGCTTTTCTTCACTGCGGGATGGTTTTCCCATCCAAAGTCAGCTGGCTAAATGACGCTTTTGTTGGCGGCGCGGGCTCTCCGTTGATAGCTGTTAAATGGGCCGCAGTCAGAAGTTTCCATGTGTATGCGCTCGGCTGTTTTCCCTTTAGATCTCAAAAACTTGTGTAACAAGTTGATCGTGGAATGGGATGATCTGGCATGATCCTCTGGGTTTGGCACAAGCCAAAATGCTTGATATTCAAATTATTATTTTAGTATTTCCAGGAAAGAACATGGCACAAGTCATTAAATGTGAATTGAGGAAAGGCAGAGTGACAGCAGAATCACAGATTATGTAGAGTTGTAAGAAAAAGTTTGCGAACCCTTTGGAATTACCAAGATTTTGGGCGTTGATTACTGAATGTGTTCTATAATGAAATGAAAAGTACAGCTGCTGGTGTGTTATTAGTTCAGTCACATTATGTTTGTCTGTAATTGCAGTTTAGATGAATATCAGATCACAGGAGTAATTCTATAGACGAGTTCGCTGAATGCTGTGCAATGTGTGACTGTGGGTGAGACGAGAGAAAACGAGATTTCTGGAGTTCACCTCCTAACAGACAAAAAAAGAGCACAGCTCAAAAACAGTATCTGGATAATACAGTTCAAAGGGCCACATGTCAAAGGATTATGAAAGTTTGGTTTTAGCCTCGGCATACAACCTCCCCCTACCACCACCCCCCCCCCCCCCCCACCTAAAGTGAATCCTGCAACCCCCCCCCCCTTTTTGTGCGCTTAAGAGATTGCCGTGGTGTTTGTTGTTCCACCCCGTATCTCAGTTCTCACACCGTCCCCTTTCGGACCACCTCCTAAGACCACCTAAGCCACTGTCATCTCCACCCGGACAAGATACACGCTGGCCATTGAAGTGCGGGGGGGATTAGGGCACTGACTCTTTAGACTGGGGGCCACTTGAGGATAATCTGAAAGTAATGGAAGAAGGGCTGGATGAATTAGGTTCGGGGGGGGGTGGTGGAACAATGGCTGCCTCGTCTCCTGGAAGGTGCCGGATCCTTTCCGTGTCCCTTTGATGTCCCGCCCGCTCGTGGGATGCCTGCGCAGTGATGTCATGCAATCCCAGAGTCCCTTGCGGCAAGGGAGACCGTTGGTGTTCCTGCCTGACTCTGCCGTTGTCAGAAGCGAGTTTTATACACAATCCTATTGTGTGACCTGGGCCAACAAGGGGCTACGAAGGCTTCTGTTGCCATAGAGCTGGGTTACAAAACTCCAGACAGTAACCTAAATCTGCCCCAGTGAAATTTTTGGACTGGCCTGCTAGGACATGCCAAATTAATCGATAATGATAATAATAATAAACACATTTCTGGAGGAACATCTAAACTGGACTCCATAGTGACACCCAGGATGTTTCAACAGATGGCAAGCCTAATTTAAACATATGTGGAATTACATAACATTACATTTTTGACATTCAGCAGACAACTTACACAGTTTAGTTTTCAACCCACAATTCATTTATACAGCTCGATATTAACTGAAGCAATTCATGCAAAGTACCTTCCTCAAGAGTATTAAAGCATTGCCCTTCCTGGGAATTGAACCTGCAACCTTGGCATCACCTGTTGTTTAGGCATGTTTTCAGGGTTCACAGGTGAATCTGGGTCTTGTTCAGCAGTGGTTTTGGGTTCCATTTTTCAGACCAACAACACATAATGTATGCAATACATCATCCAAGTTCTCTGTGATCATAATCGTTTGTTATTATTATTTCACTCAGCTCCAAGAAGTCATTTTCTCACATATAAATTAGCGTCAGCGCACTTTCAGTCCTGTGCAGAATTATCCTGATTTTACTAGTATACTGCTGAATCTGCTGGGGGAAAATCCCTGTGAAGTCCTCGCTGGTGACAGGCCATTAAAAGTGGTCCACAATAAACAATGTAACGTAAGCAATCTCTCACTTTATATGCCTCAGGTTTCTTAGCAACGCACATGCTATTCTTAGTTAGTTTATAGTTGGTTAGAAGGTATTGAACAGTTGCTTGTGTCTTCATTTCTATCTTCATAATTTAGTTTTGTTTTTTTTTTCTTCCTGTGGCAATGGAACCCCCGCCCTCCCCAACTGGACTTTCGGCCCCTGTCCTGCTGTCAGTTTGTAAGTATATTATTTAAGTGTTACCCTCCCTCTCTCTTTCTCTTTAAGGATCCAGGAAATGTACTGGTGCCTCAATCTTTTGTTTGTCTGTGGCAGCTTCAGTCCCTCAGTCATTTCCATGGGTGAGAGGAAGCAGGGTTTTGTCGTAGGATGATGGAGTAAGCCGTGCTGGGGCTTCCCTGTTGGGGCCTTGTGCAGGCCCATGAGGGACACCTAAACCCTACACCACCTGACCCCCCCCCAAAGAAAGCCCCCCCTTCGCGAAAGGAGACGCCACATCCTGTCCCACCTCGTCCGTCAGCCACTAACCGCTAGGAGGCCCGTCACGCCGCCACTCAAACTTTTGGCCATCCACTCCGTCTGTCTGAGGGGGTGACGAACGCAGACAAAAGACATGCAAATACCGCAGCCAGACGTGATCAATCACACCCCCTTTCGGCCATCAGTCTTCTCTGGGACGCCTAGAGAAAGACCCTCCCGTTGACTCGTCCCAGCGCTAAGATGCATGTGTTAATTGAGTTAATTGTTCCTTAATAACGTGATTTCCCACATTGTCTTTCGTGTCTTTAGCAGACCCTACTTTAACAACCAAACACCAAAGTCATCTCGAGCACTGCCATTCCATTGTATGCCTACTTTGGTTCCTCTGAAACAAAACTTTTTATAGCAGAAGCCTCACTGATTTTGGAATGCACCCTTTCAGTACGCTTGTTCACAGTTTGGCATTACACCCTTAATGAATTTAATGGCTCACAGGTACACAAATACACAAACATACACACACACACACACAGTTACAACTACAGTACAGCTCGACCTGTGGAATTAGTGTTCTGTATGGTTTTGGTAACGATAATATTCTCTAAATCTGGTTTTGCCATTGTGAATATGTTGTTTGTAGTCATGAGCTGTGTTTTGACTGGGATAAGCACAGTTACCTAGGGTTGGTGCTGTAGTGGTGTAACATGTGTACTCGCTGGTTTGGGAATGTTGTTAGCCAGGTCTGGCACTATTGGTGATGTCAACGAGGTGATAAGTGATTAGTGCTCGTGTTCTCTAGTTTTGTAAGTCATTATTTTAATAATAATGACTGGTATAAATGTATTGAGGTTTTATTTATTTAGAAAATTTCAACTAGGAAAGCACACAGTGCCTTTGGGTGGCCTTGAGTAACTTGAGGATTAAGTTTGGTTGGAGCTGTGGTGTCTGGGTGCACGTGTGTATGTATTGGTGTGGATATGTATACAAGATGGAATTTGTATATTTGTATCATGTGTTTGTACTAAAATATGTACTACAAATGTGTATGTTGGACATAAACATGTTTGAATGTTTTGCCTCAGTGAAGGTATATGTAGGTCTGTGTGTGTGTGTGTGTGTGTGTGTGGGAGTGTGTGTCCTGTGTGCACTCGGGGCCCTGCCTGTCAGACAGGGCCGGTTTTCAGGGCGGGGCCTCCCATCTGCAGGTCACACCAACATCATCAATCTTCCTCCCGCCGACAGCGGCCGCCCCCCCCCCCCCCCCCCCCCCCGCCGGGGCCACACTGGTTTGTTGTTTTGTAATTAGCCCTCCGTTAAATGGCAGGAAGCCCCCCCCGTCCCCGTGCACAGCTGGTCAGCCCTGTCAGGCAGCCAATAGAAATCTCCAGCTGAGGTGGGAAGCAGGCCCCGCCCACACACAGGTGGAGCATCACAGTATCCAGTGTTAGTTTCTTCTGGGGGCGGGGGGGGTCATGTTTTTCGTACCTGAGTAATAACTGTGGCCCCGTCTGCTCTCAACTATGTCGTGGATTGGTCCGTTTGTTGCTTGGCGTCTAACATCTCTCCCTCTTCTCCCATTGGCTGCAGACTGCCTTACACTGGGCCGCGAAGCACGGCATAGGTGACATGGCCACCCTTGTGGTCGACGCCGGGGCTGACGTCAACATCAAGGCTGTGAGTGTTTTTACAACGTCAGACTGTAAGAGATACTCTCATGCGCACCCAAACCCCGTCAGCTGGATGACCAGAGGAGGCATACAGGAACACCTTAGGGCCAGATGCAAACAAGCAGAGTTTTTTAAGGACGTAAGGAATTCAGTCAAATTCAAACAAAATGGACTTTGTTCTCTGTAAGAGCATACTATATACTATTTTAGAATGAGAAAAATTAATTCCAGAGGCCATGACTGCTTGTTTGAAATTTAATATGACTTACTAAAATAAAATGTAATGTAATGCAATGTAAAGTCTGTCTAGCCCATAAATTCCACTCACAACTCTTGTGCTCATATGTAATTGATTTTAGTGCTAGTGCACACAGTCCATACAAACATCCTTGAGGAGTGGAACATTGTCCCATGTCCACTGAAGTAGTTGGAATCTCCAAACGAGTGTGCAGCGTTTCTTTGTTGTCTTAAAAGAATTCCTACAGAATGTGCACACGATGTAGAAATCAGTTCTGGGTAACAAAGACGCTGGTCCAAACAGACAGACGATGAACGGGCAGCCAATGGATGTAGCTGCATGCTCTCAGTTTTGTATGCAGCATTGCTTGTCATCTGCTCTGGTCCTTAAGAAGTCCATATCATCCTAAATTCCTCCCTGTGTTCTACAGAGAGAGCGCAGCTAACTAGCCATTGATTGATTGTTTGGTGGCTGTCTGTTTGGAGCATTCTAGAACTTTCCAAATGCCACATAATACCAAAAAGGTGGAATCTTTGTCATACCTAATATAGGTGACTCATGTAATTATTATGTGATTTATGTCTCTGCACCTCATGCTGACTGGCCCTCCTCTCCACCCTTTTGACTGTACATAACAAAGTTGCTACCATGCTCAGTGCTGTCTTCTTTATACACACCGTGGATCTGAATGAGTATGATTGTTTTTCTTTGTTTTTATTGCTAACATGAACTCCTTTTTTTTGCTTTGTTTTCTTTTATCTGTTGGGTTTGGCTGCTTTTACCCTGAAGCATGTGAGTATTTGCTATTTTCCCCCTTTTATGCACTGAAAAAGAATATTAAAAATGTGTTGAGCGATCATTTAGGGTGCAGGGTTCATCTGTGGGTTAAATTTGTGGGTGGTTCACTGCTTCCCAAGCACCAGCCAAGCCTGTTCACTTTGGTCAGCGGTAGAAATCAGTGACCACATGCATCTTGACATGTAAATGTGCTCAGTGCAATTTGCCCCTGATAAGAGTGTCAGTCATGAACACACACAGTGCTATGTTGCCAGCTGTTTCTCCGTAACTCTGTTATTAGCAAGTTGTACTCCATATTGCAACCTCCATTCCATTTCTATCGCCCAAGAATCTTCCAGGCAGTTACACTTGGAGTAGTGTGTTTTTCTGTGAACGCCCGCCTTGATCATTAATTCATGTATGTGCTTTCTTCTTTTTGTATTTTCTTTTCATTTTTCTTCCCTTGCCTGGATGGTTGGTGGGCCTCAACAGGGTGTGAGTATTAATAAACCTACTAAAAACGATTCCAGAATTATTCTCTGAAGTCTGCACTCAGTTGTCTATCATTATGAGTTGAGTTGAATCCTATTTAGTGTATTTCTGCCCACTGAACTATGCAAATCAACTTTCTATGAATTAAAATCTCGTAATATATTATTTCAAATTGTATGTTAATTGGTACACAGTAACAAACACATAACGGGTGACTAAAAGCTACCTAATTTTTTTTTAAATATAAGGCTTGACTTATCTGCACCAGATTTCATCAGTAGGATGGTGTTGTATTGTTTTGCATCCACCTTTACGTTTTAATGTGCCTAAAAAGACATTTTTACTTTCAATCAGTTTTGCATCATTGTGGTTTTTCTCTGGTCCTGTGTGTATAATGGTGGTTTTTCTCTGGTCCTGTGTGCATCATAAGTGGTTTCCTTCTATTCCCGTGTATATAATGGTGGTTTCTCTCTGGTCCTGTGTGTATAATGGTGGTTTCTCTCTGTTAATGTGTATATAATGGTGGTTTCTCTCTGGTCCTGTGTGCATAATGGTGGTTTCTCTCTGGTCCTGTGTGTATAATGGTGGTTTCTCTCTGTTAATGTGTGTATAATGGTGGTTTCTCTCTGTTAATGTGTGTATAATGGTGGTTTCTCTCTGGTCCTGTGTATATAATGGTGGTTTCTCTCTGTTAATGTGTGTATAATGGTGGTTTCTCTCTGTTAATGTGTGTATAATGGTGGTTTCTCTCTGGTCCTGTGTGTATAATGGTGGTTTCTCTCTGGTCCTGTGTATATAATGGTGGTTTCTCTCTGGTCCTGTGTGCATAATGGTGGTTTCTCTCTGTTAATGTGTGCATAATGGTGGTTTCTCTCTGGTCCTGTGTATATAATGGTGGTTTCTCTCTGTTAATGTGTGTATAATGGTGGTTTCTCTCTGTTAATGTGTGTATAATGGTGGTTTCTCTCTGTTAATGTGTGTATAATGGTGGTTTCTCTCTGGTCCTGTGTATATAATGGTGGTTTCTCTCTGTTAATGTGTGCATAATGGTGGTTTCTCTCTGTTAATGTGTGTATAATGGTGGTTTCTCTCTGGTCCTGTGTGTATAATGGTGGTTTCTCTCTGGTCCTGTGTGCATAATGGTGGTTTCTCTCTGTTAATGTGTGTATAATGGTGGTTTCTCTCTGTTAATGTGTGTATAATGGTGGTTTCTCTCTGGTCCTGTGTGTATAATGGTGGTTTCTCTCTGTTAATGTGTGTATAATGGTGGTTTCTCTCTGTTAATGTGTGTATAATGGTGGTTTCTCTCTGTTAATGTGTGTATAATGGTGGTTTCTCTCTGGTCCTGTGTATATAATGGTGGTTTCTCTCTGTTAATGTGTGCATAATGGTGGTTTCTCTCTGTTAATGTGTGTATAATGGTGGTTTCTCTCTGTTAATGTGTGTATAATGGTGGTTTCTCTCTGTTAATGTGTGTATAATGGTGGTTTCTCTCTGGTCCTGTGTGTATAATGGTGGTTTCTCTCTGGTCCTGTGTATATAATGGTGGCTTCTCTTTGGTCTTGTGTGTGTATAATGGTGGTTTCTCTCTGGTCCTGTGTGCATAATGGTGGTTTCTCTCTGGTCCTGTGTGTATAATGGTGGTTTCTCTCTGTTAATGTGTGCATAATGGTGGTTTCTCTCTGTTAATGTGTGCATAATGGTGGTTTCTCTCTGGTCCTGTGTGTATAATGTTGGTTTCTCTCTGGTCCTGTGTGCATAATGGTGGTTTCTCTCTGGTCCTGTGTATATAATGGTGGTTTCTCTCTGGTCCTGTGTGTATAATGATGGTTTCTCTCTGGTCCTGTGTGCTTTTTCCGCAGGGGTACACTCCTCTGCACATAGCCTCTCTGCATGGACATCGGCACATTGTGGAGCTGCTTGTGAGAACATACGGTGAGAGATAAAGGAAGCAGTGATGCTTTGATCATGCTGACGGAGGTGGCATTACCCAGCAGTCCACAGCATTTCTGCAATGTGGGGCCAGAGAGCCTTTAGTTTATAATCGATTTTCCGTATAACAATAGTGTACCTTGTCCCCTAAATGGTATTTCAAAGAAAATGTTGTATGATAAAAGCTTTTGAATAATTTTCCCAATCCTGGAGTAAAGGTCCTGTTAACCCCTGTCATGACCAGCAAACACTCTTATAATCCAGCACCCGTGTGGGCTTTTTAAAAGACTGTGGGGAAATAAATAAATCAGAGTTTTTGAACATTGCTGAATCAGTATGTGAATGTTCAGTGCAAATTTTGTGTTACATGATAAGTACAACTGGACTGATTTTGTGTCTAGCATCAATTTCCAAAAAAAACTTTGCAAAATGTTGTGGAAACATTTTAGGAACTAAATTTGCTGGGCACATAGGATGAGACAGGACATTTGTTTACTCCCTGCCTGTCCCAGTTGTTTGTGATTGGTCGTTTTTTCAGCACGTCCTCTGTGTGTGTCCTCAGGTGCGAAAGAGAACGTGCGAGACTACAGCGGTCACCTGCCGTGCCACTACCTGGACCCTAGAGACGCACCTGGAGAGGACACTCAGCTAGGTGAGCTTCCACAGGGCTCCATCAGCACCTGTCCTGCACCAGTGCTTTCATGAAGATGCCTATGTCATTTAAGGGCAGAGTCCATGTTTGTCTTCTGCCAGTATCAGAAATCACAAAAACATTATGATGTCAGTGTATTGTTTTTTCCCCCCCTTTTTTTAAATTAAAGTGTTACTTTAGGGTTGAGCAAATTAAGAATCATTTCCTTGCTAATTATTGGATATTTGGTTAGTAGCTGAGAAAAGACATGAGAGTTACACAAGTACAGCAGTACAATATTTACCAAGGTTTATTACATTGCTGTATTAAAACAGTGTAACTGGTAAACATTGTCAGTCAATTTTTGCCATCATTTTTATTTATTTCATATACCTTTGTAGTGTGAACTTGGTAACATATTTAAATATTTGTCCTATTTTGATACTTTAAACATCCAAAAGACTATCTTTAATATTTCCACTAAACAATTGTGAAAAGAAATCCTCTTTGCTTCAAGCATGTCAGAAAGATTTCATAAACCAATTATGCATGTATGCCATATGTCTAGGAACACAGGGTTAAAATTCAGTCTGACTGTTAAAGACATTTGTTCCCCCAGATTAGCTCTCAGATGAGATAGCATTAATCTGCAGATAATTAAAGCTGTTTCAGAAGATGACAGAGCTTCATATTGGATCTTGGTGAATCCGTGCTTTCTGTTTTGTCCCCTGGAACTGCATAAAATCAGGCTGCGTTTATAGGATGACCTGTGTCAGACCTGTCACCCCCGTCCTTTAATTTAATCACAGCATGCATATGTGATATGTGACATGGAAGCCGTAGAGGCCACAGATGTGATACTTTTGATACTATAGATCACATTCTAGGTGCTTCTGTGCTTCCAATGATGCAAGCCAACGGGCTCGTGCTGTTGTCTTTGTAACAGTCTGTGTGTGTGTTCTGTATTCCAGAGTTCCAATCTGTTTGTGTGTTCTTTATTCCAGAGTTCCAATCTGTGTGTGTGTGTTCTGTATTCCAGTACTCCAATCTGTGTGTGTTCTGTATTCCAGTACTCCAATCTGTGTGTGTTCTGTATTCCAGTACTCCAATCTGTGTGTGTGTTCTGAATTCCAGTACTCCAATCTGTGTGTGTGTTCTGTATTCCAGTACTCCAATCTGTGTGTGTGTTCTGTATTCCAGTACTCCAATCTGTGTGTGTGTTCTGTATTCCAGTACTCCAATCTGTGTGTATGTTCTGTATTCCAGAGTCCCAATCTGTTTGTGTGTTCTTTATTCCAGAGTTCCAATCTGTGTGTGTGTGTTCTGTATTCCAGAGTCCCAATCTGTTTGTGTGTTCTTTATTCCAGAGTTCCAATCTGTGTGTGTGTGTTCTGTATTCCAGTACTCCAATCTTTGTGTGTGTGTTCTGTATTCCAGTACTCCAATCTGTGTGTGTGTTCTGTATTCCAGTACTCCAATCTGTGTGTGTGTGTTCTGTATTCCGGTACTCCAATCTGTGTGTGTGTTCTGTATTCCAGTACTCCAATCTGTGTGTGTGTTCTGTATTCCAGTACTCCAATCTGTGTGTGTGTTCTGTATTCCAGAGTCCCAATCTCTATGTGTGCTCTGTGTTCTACAGCTCAAGTTTCTGTGTTTTCTGTGTTCTAGGGTTCCAGGTGGCCCAGAGTGGTGAGCGCAGAAACAGGAAGCTGGCTGCCCTCTTTCACCCCAAAGGTTCAGGGGGTGCCCGTAAGAAGTGGGGCTCTGTAGAAGACCTGGCTGAAGGGGGCGAGGAAAGAATGACATCCCACCAGCTGGCCCTGCCTGCCTTCAGAACCAGGAAGTTCTCTCGCTGAGGGGTGGATTGACAGACTGTCGTATACACACACACACACAAACACACACACAGGATGGGGCTCTGTGTGTATATCCTCCCATATCTCTCTCCAGTAGCAACCGTTTGGCCTTTCTCCAGGTGAGTTTGGATCATCTGTAAGTTTGGGACTCTCAGCTGATGCGCAGTCAATGGTTACCAAACGCGTTGGACCCTGGCCCTTTGCCACCTTGTGAAAAAGGTAGCAGCAGTTTCCATCTGAGGAGTGACTGAATCAGAAGCAATACGTAGCTATGTAAATTACTACAGTAATATAATTATTTTGTTTGAATATTGCATTATGTGTAATTTGAATGGCATTTAACTTTGAAATAATGCAATTAAAATGATTGTAAAACCAGTCTATGCAACCAAATGAAATTAAAATATTTATTTTCAGATGAAAATATTGCATAGGGATGAAGTGAGGCTAAAAAATGAGGGTTTTATTTAGCAAGATGTCTGAGTATAGTTTAAAAATCATCTTATACACAGATGAAAAAGCTAACCCTGTCCCCTGTCCCATGCTTATAGACTTTTCTCATGTAAAGCGATCCTCATGTAGATCCTTGTATCGACTATCTTTGATATCAAAGGATATCATTCATTCTGAACAACTAATGATATCAGTGTTATGATATCTGTAGGTTTTTTTTTCGTTTTAATTGCTTTTACTTTCGTTGACCTCGTTTTTACAGGCTGAATGAAAAAGTCTGAGTGGGAAGAGAGAGGATGCTGCTCTGTGCAGCTCGTCCTCTGCGCACTCTAATCTTGGCTGCGTGAAAACGCTGAGGTGTGAAAAGACAAAATAATTTTGGCTGTTGCTGAAAATGACTACAGACCCAGCCCAAGCTGAACGGAACAGCCCTTTCTGTCATAATCATAATTGTATGATCATATTTATGGTTTTTACGTATCACTGTGTACATTTGAATATGATGTATTTTTTGCACTGCTAGTGTTCAGATTTGACTCTCTTTCTCATCCTTTATAAAAAAAAAAATACCAACGATGTCAGTACAAAGACTTATTTTGCACTGTTTCAGGTGAGGTCAATAGTAGTTAAATATACCAAACCACTTTGGCTTTGTCATGCTATCATACCTTTCTTCCCTTCTTTCACTAGTGGGCTGAAGGTGAACTGTACTGTGGTTTTGGGTGATTTGATACCTGACAAATAAAGAACAAAGGAGCACTGAGCCAGGGAATTCTCTTGTTTTTTGTCATGGGGGGCTGGGTGGGGGGGGGGGGGGGGGGATTGGGGTTAGTGGGGGCCTGAGTAGTTGAGTAGAGGAGGTGTGATTTAAAAGAGAGGTGCAGCAATGCTTTTGTCATGCACCAGATTTCATTCTCTGTAGTGTGTTAAAGAAGATAAACACATTAAGACCATCACACAGTTCGCCCACCCCTGGAAGGCTGAGCTCGGGGGCTGGACCCCTTGCGAACCTTAATTAATAAACAGCCTTTTTTACGCCCAGGGGTGATCTAACAAGATTAGCCCTTATCAGATCTTCTGGTCTAAACACCGTCATATGGTCTTCTTTCCAAAACCCCAAACCCCCCTCCACCACCACCTAAAAACCGGGCGGGGGGGGGGGGGGGGAAACTGTCTTTCCTTGGCAATAATCTTATTTCTTTTCAAAAACCGTCTTTGATCTTTCCCAGACTGGTTTACTTTGGGGGCCGCAGATGGGGTAAATATGGGCTCCATTGGCCCTCTGCATGGCCTCTAATGCATTTCAGATTATCTGCAAAAGGGCAGCACTCATTTTTTTTTTGGTTTTAGATATCGGGACAAGAGGGGAGGCAGTGGCAAGTGGTTTGTGTTTTATTTCGGGGGGTGGGGGGGGTGGGTTAGAAACTGCGGGAGGGGTCGGGTGGCGGGGGGTAAGAGGGAGTTTCTGTAATAGATACTTATCTTGCCGCCCTCAAGCTCTCAAACAAAGCCCCCTCTGAAGAGATTATAAACCTAGGGAGGCACATTAACTCTAATCCCAGGCTTTGAGGCCTACCCCCCCTTGCCCCACTTATTTCTCCCCTTCTGTTGTAGGGGGGTACCTTATATCTGATCCTACTAAAGAGAAGAGCCCTTAGCAACACATTAGGAGGGTGTGTGTGTGTGAGAGTGTATGTGAGTGTGTGTATGTGTGTATGTGTGTGTGTAAGAGGCGTGGGGTGGGGGGTGGGGGGTTCAATGGGAAGCCGGTTATAATGAAAAGCATTGAGAAACAAGAACTGCTGTGTAACCGATTCCCTCTTTCTCTGAAGAGATTAGGGCGCGTATTGTCTTGACTGGCTGCTCATTTCCATGAAAGCCAGTGCCTCCCACCGGCCTGTGTTTGACATTGTATAGGGACACAGTGCCAAATGCCTCTGGCTTCCTTGTAGCCTTTGTTTAACAAATGGCTTGAAAAGTTGATGTCATGTTACAGATACCATACAAGTAAATTTGGAATTCGCAGTGAGACGGTGTTAACAAAACAATAAGCTGCCACTCAGTGCAAGGTTTGTCTTTTTTTTTCCCTTCTTCTTATAAACTGGTTTGTGTACTTGTGAAAGAGAAATTACATTTGCATGAATGTCTAAGAGAACATAACCTGTCTTCAACAAACAGATGAAAACAATGAACTAACAGCAATGCATTTTCATAACTGTCCATCAACCTATATAGATATGACTGTCAAAATGCTGACTTTAAAAGCTCAATTTAATAAAATAGGGTACATAACATTCTATAGTAGAAACTCACCACTATTTTTTTACTATTTTTATTAATTTACCCATAAATCCATTGTATAATGTTATGGGTTGATGAACATCCAAGATGAGTCATCATTTCTGTCAAACACTCTTTAATTGAACACAAAGCCAAACTCTACATCGTTTGCATCGTATTGCATGTACTGTGTGAGTCATTTTTTTCATTTTTTTTGCATTTTTCCTGAGGTCAAACTTCGTGACTGTCTCCTAGAGCCTTGGGAAGAGGAAGCCGTATGCACGACTCCTGTCATTCACGGGCGGATGAGCGATCGCTTCTCTCCACATTGCAGACATGTCTCCTCAGTCAAATGTTACCTGTGCCACAGGAGGATGACAAAGTCATCATATGATTAGGTTGCTGTTCATGAAAAAAAAAACCCAGGTAGTCAGGAGAGGTCACTGGACAGAGCAGTGAGACAGAGGGTCTCAATTGCCTTGACCCCCCATTCTTCCCCAGCAATGCTGCGCCAATTACTGCCTCGCCAAAGCGAACCTCTGGCTTCTAATTACGTGGCTAAGGCTCAATCACCAGGTAATGAGGACCACACCTGCAGCGCGAACAAGCACCTTCAGTTCACCGCCTGAAAGTCCCTGAATATGGGTAGTTGTGCACCGACATGCCTCGAACTAGCCGGAGGTGCGTGTAATCCAACTGCTTGGACGTAGTCTCAGGGTTTTGCTCACTCACTACGTGCTGCCCTCAAGTCCAATCGTAACGCTGTACGTAGAAGAGGAAAGTGACTCTGTGTGTGTATGGGGGGGGGAGGCTTGGGCTTGGTGGCCGTGCAGGACCAGCGGGGCCCAAGCAGGGTGGGGCAGCCTCCATTAGCACCCGCATATTAGAGGAGGGGCCACCCAGCTCCGACGCTGTCCATCACCTCCTCTCTCTGGGACGGGGGGGGGCATGTGTGAGCTAACGAGGTACTCCACCACACTGGGGGGGTCCCGGGGGGAAGGGGCGGGGGAGTGGGCAGCCCCAGCCCCAAACCCAGCATGCGGGCAGGGGAGGGCGAGGTGGTAGAGGAGGGAGGCGTGGGGGGGGTGGAGCACAGCTGTCGCGCTGTCCGTCACAGTCTGATGAACGCGCCCCGTCACTCATTCGCCCAGCGGTAAGCCGCCAATCAAAACCAGGCAGGGAAGGAGGAAGGAGCGTGTACACATATGAGCACAAATGGACACACTTTGTATTTTAGCTTGGATTATCTTAGCTAACGCTAGGTGTTGTGGCTTACTGTGAATGTATTGTTTATTAGCGTGAGCTGCGTTTTAGTTCAGATTAGCTCAGATAATGCTAGGTATTATGGCTTATTGTGAATGTATTGTTTGCTAGCGTGAGCTGCGTTTTAGTTCAGATTAGCACAGTTAACCTTCACTGGTGCTTTAGTGATAATGCATTTGTTCTTGCAGGTCTGGGAATAGCACTAGGCTCGAGCGCTATTGGTCATGCTAATAAAGTTAACACTAATGTTCTCTGACACAGTTAGCTGCTCTGGGTGAGAGCGTCGCATCTGTAATGTAATGGACAAAAACACCCCCGAACGGCAGATTTGGGGCCATCTTCTTACGAGGGTAATGATGGAGCTGATCAAGGCTGTTCCTAGAGGGAGAGAAGAGGATCGGCTCCAGGGAGGAGGAAGGTGGAGGCGGCTCTTGCTCCATACACCTGATTTCAGTTCTGCTCATTGTCCCTGTGTAATCCCATTAGGACCAAAGAGGTGGTTTTCTTATGCGATAAGGGTCTGCATATCACGATGCTGGAGATTACGTCTTTATCTGCGGGCACACTCCAGTTCACCGCTAACTTTTAGCTCGGTCTTCTGCCGGTCTATCCATTTATCGTGTTAAAGGGCTGGGCATGTAGGGCTGCTTCAGCTTTTTGAGAAAAAAAAAAAAAAACAAAAACAAACAAAACCATTTCAATAGCCACCGATGTCATTCAGGCCACAAGGTCCTTAAAGGCCAAATGGACTCATTTAAACTTTTTTTCAGATGATAAAAAAAATGTATTATTAATTATATTTTTATGATGATGTTCCATAATGACCCAAGACCTTTAAATGAAATTTCAGTGAAAGTGTGAATATTTTGTTACATATATATTTTTGCATACCATACTTTTTTTTTTTTACTTGTTTATCAACCATATCAGTTTTCAGACAAATAAACTTTTTTTGTTATTGTATTTTCATTTATAGTTTATAGTACTTATAGTTTAAGTACTGTTACAGATGATTCTTTTAAAAAATACTTTTTTTCTTGGGGGGGGGGGGGGGGGGGGGGGGGGAGGATTAATGAATAAACCTGGCACTGAGATCACTGAAGTCTTTCACAATGAAAGTGTGAACAGCTGGAAATTCAAACTACACCATTTTTGGAATCCAGATAGTTCAAAGAGACATGAAATCTTAGTCATTTGTGCTAGAATGTATGAATTTTAATGTAAAAAATTATGAAACTGAAGCACAAAAAACCAGCACAGGGGACCTCCAAGAACCAACCTCTTCTGTAAAATATACTCCATGTGTCCCTACATTTTGGGAAAATACCCATTTTTCTACCCTGATCAATATGCATGGCAAGAAATGACAAAACAACCCCCCCCCCTTCAACAAATAGATACTAAATTTGTGGTTCAGTACACCCAGAAGATACTGCATACTTCTCTTTCCACTCTCACCAATTGTCAGTGTGTACTCTCACACCTAGGCAAAGGTAAAATAACAACGAGAAACTATTGTTACCCAAACGCAGGAACATACTCGAAACATTTGTCATGGCAATTGTGGGTGATTGGCCAGTAAGTGACATCACACCTCAGGTCATTATCATTAAAAGCTTATTTAGGGCTGGGGCTTTTGCCCCTCCCCTGCTACACTCTGGGGTGACACTAATTGCTCTTGGTCAGGAACCTCGAAAGTACAATTTTGGATTCTCCTCACAGCTGCCGAAAGTGGAACACGTCTATTTCTGCGCTATCCCTCTATTTCTTTGATATATTACCTGGTTAGTGAAACATGGGCCAGTGTGTTTGTGTTTTTTTGTTGTGTTTGGTTTTTATACATGATAACAGACCGAATGTCTGTGACGAGTATGTGGTTGTGCCTGAGCAAAAGGACAGAGGACTTTGTTGATTAGTGAGTTTTTAAGTTTTAAATCAGTCCTAGCCTGGAGGAATGGCTTACTCTATCTCTGCAAACAGTTAGTCCATCCCTCACTTAATCCACATCTCTGTCAAACAAGTCACTTTTCCCAAAACAAATGGCTGCGGTTAGACCTGTCGCTATGTAACCAACACCTGCATTGTAGTGGGAATAGAGAAAGAGGAAAAGATGGTTTGTTTACAGACAATAGCCACAGTCTTGGGCTGTTTGTCTCCCAGTATGTGCAAACCACACAATCCCCCAACTCTCGGGTCTTCGTATGAGCTCAACAAATGTGTTCTTGAGCCAAGGTTCTGCTGTTTTACCACAAAACACACACGCGCACACACTCACATGCACACTCACACACACATGTGCACATACGCGCGTGCACATGCACATACATTCTCACACAGAAATGCTGTGTTTCAGTTCCTAGGTGTCTACTGTGGTGTTGTAATCATCTTAGTGCAATCATAGTGGTGACATACACAGCTTTCACCAAACTACATACTTGGCTGTCCATCACAGGTCAAGATAAATAGCACTGGTGCAGACACACACACACACACACACACACATGCACCCTCTATTTCTCTCTCTCACTCTGCAATTTGCGTACTGAATAACCCACTAATTACTGTTAATGCAGGTCACATTCTACTTGACCTCACAACTACTTTTAGCACCACTGACAACTAGCTTATAGGGAGTCAACAAGAACAAGCTGTAGGGATCACAAAACCTGCCCTGTTGCGGTTTGAGTCCTACATCTGAGAACTCACGATAAAAACAATAACACGACTCTTAAGAGTCTTCTGTCAACCAAGGATCAGTTAATGGTGTGCCACAGGGCTAAATTCTAAGGCCGATTGTATTCACTGGTTTCGTTTGTTCGAATTCCTCATCGGTTCTACCTCTTGCGCAGTATTAAGGTACTTAAAAACATAATGGTGATCACGTGATTCACGTTTTCACAAATCAGTTAAGAATCAAGGTAAACATTTATATGTAGACATAACGTGTTGCATACAGCTATTGACCTCAGTCCAAAGTGGCAGAACTGCTCGCTGGCCACGCCATGTAATCATGGAGCATACACATAGAGGAATTACCAACAAAAATTCCATGAAGCACTTCTGTTACTGTTTTGACTGTTGCCCCTTTTATGGTAGCATATATATAAATGTAGCCTATCCATTTCAAGCCAGTACAGTTTGCGCATTTATAATTTTTCATTGTTCCTTCCGATTACCTGCTTAAATGTGAAACGCAAGAAACGTAAGTAGTACAACAGCTGTTGCTGTTACCCCTTCTGTAATAAATGGTCATTTGAAAAATTATTTCTTTCACTGCTTGATTTGTAAGCTTAATCCATATTACGGCAACATTTCTCATGCTAATTCAGAATACTTAGTCCAGTTGACCGTTGACTGTCAGTTGACAGTGTCGTTTTCCCTGGAGGGAGCGAAAGAAAACCATTCGTATGTATGGGGGATACGATTACTAATCTTATCTCTGTATCTTTAACAATTCACCACCTCCCCTACATTACCATCTGTTATCTAGTCATTATCATATACATTAGTCAACACCTGTATCACTTAAACGTCTTTAATTAGGGCCATTGGGAGATGTGAGATAAAAACGAAACTATTTGACATTTGAAATGCTATGCCATTCAACATAATATCAGAAATATATATAGGAAAGCATTCATTATTATAATTTGCAGAAGAATACCCTCGAATTTCCTAAAGAACATAAAACATGCATATTAATGTCACTACTCATCATTTTGCTGCTAAGAAGATAGTATTACACATAAAAAAAGTATAAAAATTAATGGTATCATATGTTTTATTTGATTAGATAAATATTACAGCACTTTCAGATTTTGATCTTACATAATGCATGTATACATTTTGCATGTTAAGGTATACATATGCGGTTAGTTTACCCAATGTAATAGAAACATGCACACATGAAAATGTATAATTTGATTGCTGTAGTCTAAATATGCAAACGTTAACTTTTGCCTGGTGAAAATGTCGGTTAAGAGCAAAGCTAACATGGGATCAGTTTGAATACAACATCTAGTTAGAAATGACAGGAAACCAGCTATCCAAAAGATGCAGTGAGAGCCCAGACTGACTGTGGTAAACACTGTAGTGGCAATTCACATAATTTACCTTAATATGGTTAATTAAATTTACAGTTATGTTTCAGACTTCAAATACAAACACAGGCCTACACAAAGCGGCAGTGACGTCGTGCAGTGCGCTTAATCTAATTCTGGTTATCGCCTTCACCCAATATGCAAATTACAATTCACTTCTTTTACGGAGTTGATGGTCTGTTTATGTGACGTAAAAATGCATCCTCAAAGATAATTTCGGGTAAGGGTTTGAATAAAGACGGCAATGTGCATTTTACATAAATATCGGTAGGCTACAAACAAATAATTTCACTAAAGGTTTTCAATTGGTAGATGGGTATTTGCATTATTTGATAAATGAATAACGATTACATTTAACATAATATATATATGAAAAGACCGACGGAATGTCAAACTAGTGTGGAAATGTGTGAAATCTCACGACAACACAGCCACAGTTTTTTTTCCTCGCAAATTTTGAAATAGGAAAGCGAAATTGTCTTGACCATTTTTTTATAGCTATACAGCTAACTAAATTAGTTAGTTATTTTTTTTTATTGCTTGCTATTAATCAGTGGCAAGCAAAGGATTTCTCTTTGCAGCGACACTTCTAAGCGAAAATAAAATCAAAATGTTTAGAATTAAGTTTTGTTATCCGTTTCATTATAATACATATAGGATTTAAAGATTATTATCGTGTAATTAGCGCCTTTAAAGAAATCGTTAAAAGGAACAGCAGAGTCCCCTTTGAAGGGATTTGCAAACGAGTGAACTCAACGCCTTTTGATTTCACCTGCCAGTCACTGCCTTACGCCCGCCCACATCCAGAAGATCTGTATATGAAGCGGTTGAGGCAGCGGGACAGTCACTGGAACCTGGAAAGTCGAGAGCTCAGGATGCCTGCATCACAAACCGGATTTGGAGATTTCTTTCTCGGCAGAAGCGTCAGCCTGCCACCTGGATATCAGATGTCAGTTTTGGGATGTCCACCGGGAGTTCAGCCATCCCCTCATCTTGCGGCCATTGCGGGGGTCCCTTTGACATATCCAGGACTACAGGGATATAATTTTGTCCCATACCCTCACAGACATATGGCGCATGTGGTAAGCAAAGCGACTGTTAAATCTGGAAAGTTGTGTCAATATAATTGCGCATTGATAGAGACATTTACCCGTCTCCAAGTTTTGTGCATTCCCATGTTTTTAAAACTATCAAAAACACGTTTAGTTAAATTCAGCCCCTCTTGCGTCTCATGAAATCAAGTGCTAGACAGTTTCAGAAATGAAAAGATATTGTATTGACATTTCCGTTTTGTGTTTTTTTTTTGTCAGAATAACTCGTTTGATCTGAAGGCTGCTTCTCCGTACCACCCGGCACTGTTGGGCAGAGGAGGGCCATTTTACCCCCCTTACCGCCCTGTGGCGGCAGATGACCCCAACAGGGTCGCCAAAGTGGCCACCCGCGAGAGCACAAGCGCGCTGAAGGCGTGGTTGAACGAGCACCTGAAGAACCCATACCCCACAAAAGGCGAGAAGATAATGCTGGCCATAGTGACTAAGATGAGCCTCACGCAAGTTTCCACCTGGTTCGCCAACGCCAGGCGACGGCTGAAGAAGGAGAACCGGGTCAGCTGGGCGTCCAAAGGGAAGTCCGACGAGGAAGAGGAGGAGGACAGTGAGGAAGACTGCTCCCTCCAGAAAGGTCATGACTCCGACGAGGAAGATGAAATAGACCCACAGACAGTGGATGAGGAGGTGGAGGATGGAGTCACTGACTCTGCTGACGCGCCCCGGTCCGTGGATTTGCAGTTATCTGAACGAATTGGTGACAGCCAGATAGAGAATCACTCTGCGCACGCCATGCCCGAAGCCGACGGACAGAATGAAGGCGACTGTGAGTCAGTTAAAGCGGAGTGCAAGGGAAACACAGAACCTCAGAAGCCCAAAATCTGGTCTCTTGCGGAAACTGCAACTTCGGACACTGGGAAAAAGTCCCATGAAAGGGGCAACAGTCAAAACAGTAATGAATGGTGGGCGCACTGGGCGGCTAGAAACGGACAGCTCTTCCCTATGGGCCTCTCTGCACGCGACATGCTCAGGCCAAGCGGCTGCAGAAACCTGAACTGTTAACGAGCAACTGGAAAATACGATCGCACTTTCATGTTCTATCTGCATTTTGCTAATTTTGTGGGGGGTAATGCACACATTGGTAGGAATTTATGTTTGTTGAATCTCCTGCAATATGTGGTTTTAAAACCAAAGATTCTTATGATGTCTTTCAGGTTTGTGTAAATATCTGTACATTGTTTATTTTGTTGAACGCTTTTGTAAATTATAAATCTGTTCTACTGAGCGCGAGCAGGCATATTTTCTTAAATAAAGTGCTTCTGTCTTTATAAAACCATCTGCCTTGTTATTTCGTATAAAATAAGAGAATAACGAGATTACGTATTTTTTCGCCTTTAGCATGTAATTCAATGGTGTGCGTAATTACGCTTGGAACAAAATATTGTCTCTTGGCCTGGTCAGCCTCTTACATCCACCTGTTTGTTACTAATACAACAAACCTGTTGAAGTATTTTGGGTTTTTTGTTAAGATTTAACCACATAAATTTAAGAGGTTCCCCCTTGGACAGACTAACTCAGTTAATTGTTATTAGTTACAATTCCGTTTTATTTTCATTGTGTGCTTTTCAGTGAAGTTCACACCCTAACGAATACAGAAAGATACTTCCTCTAAAACCTATCAATTTTAAGGATTTCTCACATTTTCCCTGTAGTAAAAGTGTTAACCATTTCCCTTTGGAGTTTATCATTCAGGTAAATTTACTGTAAAGTGACAAGCCAGTAAACATTAAGGCGTCTATTTTGTGTAACAGAACTACTTGTTCCGTATACATTATTTAAAAATGACTGGTTTTACCCTTTGCACTAAGACACCTGGTCAAATGCAAAACTGATTTTGTTTTGATCACACGCACGATATGCCAAGAATTTCCGATTACTGTAATTTGTGTGGCATCTGATATGTATAGTGTGTTACTGTTACTATATATATAAGCTATCTTTTTATTTGTTTCCAGTGATCTGAATATCTAAATACAGGAGTTTCATTTGAGAAGCTTCAGTCTTTTTTGGTTTGAGAGTTTGACGAGAATTCCAGGTTAGGATCTATGTACATTATTATCCTTTCTTTGTTACTCTTCTAACGCAGCTCTTATCGTCTTAAAATCTGGCAAATAATCACAATTAAAGGATTTGCATATCAGACAGCCAGGCTGTTAAATCTTTCCAAACTATTGGAGATTAAGAGCTCAGATTGTTCTTTGTAAGTGAATAGTAATCAATCCTATTACCTCTGGCTAGTGACGTTAGATGAAACTAATTGAGCAGAGGAGCGTCTCTTGACAGTTCAAAGCTTCCGAATTAAAGTTATCACCTCTGTTCGTAAGAGGTTAATGACTACAGAGTCACCATAAACAATCCAACTCTGCATCATCAAGCACCCACTGCGGAGGTTTTGCGCGCGAAGCATTTCAAAGACATCGCGTGCAAGCTTCATATTTAGCCTGTGATAGTTAAATATTTTATGCTTCGTCATCTTTTTACTACAAGAATAGTACATTTAATATTTACTTCTTTCACTGTTCGGACAGCATCGGCTAACGAACAAAGGTCATTAATATAATTTACGTGTGATCATTGAGTTATGGTTTTGTAGTAGTGTTGTATTAGTCCAACCTACAATTCTGAAGTGATGTAGATGTGCCAGTCAGCAGGGTCTTGCATCAGATCGTTTGCATGCCTTAGATGTAATGCAAATGTTTTAATTGTACTGATAAACATTGTAGGTTTTAGGTAAATCAGAAAATCATACTTAATTACGGCAAACTCTTTTCAGGACCACTTTAATGTTCATTTTTCGGATAAATACATTTATGTATTGACTGTTTTGATGTTAGGCGTGACAATTACAAACCAATGACCACACAATGTGCTGTTATTAGGGCTGTCCTAACTTTAGACATGCTTTTGCATTTCAAACCTATATCAAATGGAGAAGAGCGGTCTCATTTATAATCATACAGTAACATATTTACATGAATCATTCTGCATATCAGATGCCTGAATAGAGGCGTTAATAATTGTTTATAGTGATTAAATGCAGTAACTGATGATAGTATTGCAGTTTAATAGTGTGAAGGGATTACCATTGTTGATTCTGAAGTTGCTGTTGCAGTATGATTTGTGGAGGTGTGGTCACATGACCTCCACAGCTTGTACTGGCAAAACATTTTCCTTGCCTGTTCCATGAGGAAAGGTTTTGCCATGTTTGGAAAATTCTCTGCATTGAACAAGGAGTCCAGTGTGAGTGGTGTGCTAAGTTCGGCCACTGTGGAGATTTCATGTGTGCAGTTTCCAGTATTTCTGTCATCTTAAATGCACTTCTGTGTACTCCTCACAGTGACTGGAGGATGTAGGCCTGGGGGCATGTGTGTGTTTGTGTGTGTGTGTGTGGGGGGGGGGGGGGGTGTACTCTGTTTCAGAGGAGATGAAAGAGGGTCTCTCCCCAGCTAATCACTCAGGTTTCCATGTAAATTCAAAGGTCCATTCCCCCATTAATCCTGGGATAATGAGAAAACCCCAGTGAGCTTGGAGGCCCAAACATTGCCACCCCCCCCCCCCCCCCCCCCCCCCACCCCAACGCAAGGCCTATTCTCCCCAGCTCTGCCACAGCAAACACACAGGGGAGGGGATTAACCCTCTCCCCCTCCCTTGCACCCCCCCCCCCCCCCCCCCCCCCATTTCGGCCTTTTTCACAGGTGGCCGACATGAAGTGAAATGATCCCTGGGTAAACATGGAGAGCAGACAGCCAGAGGTGTTCTGAGCTCTGACAGCAGCACCATGCATCGCAGTGACATATGCTATGTATGAGTGGTATATGCTTGCACTTACACAGACACGTGTGCACGCACAAAGGCACGGGCGTGCACGCACCTGCACTCACACAGACACGTGTGCATGCACAAAGGCACGGGCGTGCACGCACCTGCACTCACACAGACACGTGTGCACGCACAAAGGCATGGGCATGCACGCACCTGCACTCGCAACGCACATGCACGTTCACATGCACAAGTACATACCAATGCACAAACACGCTAACGCATACATACACACAACCACACATACAAACTCATGTACACATGCAGACTCACATAAACTTACCCACGTGAATGCACACACGCACAATCTCACACTCACACAAAACATAATCATAAAACTTTGATTCTCAAACCTGATCCTGAGGACCCCTGTGCATAGAATTTTTTTTTTTAATTCAGTCTAGTTTTACAGTAAATTATCCCTTAAGACATTAGAGGCATCTAATTATGAAATCAATTAAGAGCTTGTTGCAATTAAGGGAATGAGAGGTTGAAAACTCAGGGGTTCCCAGGACCCAGTTTAGGAGCTTCTGAGGTGAAGCACTGTCATGATAAAGCTGGGCGATTAAAAACAGACCAGAACTGATGCAATGTGGAACAGCAGAAAAGCAATCAGAACTATTAAATAACATAGAATAGTATTTTCTTACCTTTCAGAAATATTGGTAAATATATGCATATCACATTCTGGGTACTTCTGGCACATTCTGTAATTAATCTGTATCTTGTTGAGGGTCATTCACCGAAGGGGAAAAAGACACATGGGAGATGAAGTGTAACTATGGCGCCCTCATGTGGGCAAAGTCCATATCTAGCTGGACCCTTCAAGCGATATAGTTTTTTTCAATTGCATGTGTCAATACTGAAGCCACTTTTTCAAAACTCTTCAAACAGTCTGCATTACCAACATCCAAAACCCCCCTTTAAATCACCACAACACTTTATACATTTTGGAAATTTCAATCAGCTGTGTTTGGAATGATTACATATTCTGCTAAGATTTTCTATACATTTCAATATGGTTACTACAGAAATGCATGAAATTTGCCATCATTCTGTTTTGAATGTGTTTTTAACAGTTAGAATTTGAAAAAATTTGCAAATACATAATGTTTTGCTGGTGGTGGTGTATGAATGTGAAGAGTTCATGGTTATTGGAGAATGCAGTCATTGAATGCATATTGTGTGAAAGCAATGAAAAATGATACACAGTTTGGTCATACCACATACACTTCCGTTTCGCTGACTGTGTGAAGAGTTTTGACCATGTGACTTCAGTTTTGACCAATGCATGTTAGCAATCGAAAAACAAAACTGTAATTTAATGAAAGATTACTCTACAAGGCAAGTCAAACTGAGAATATGTTTTATCTGTGATATATACAAACTGAAATGTGCTATTGAATACAACAAAAGTACAAGTTAATGTGTGGGGGCAAGGTTTCTCTGTGTGTGTGTGTGTGTGTGTGTGTGTGTATGGTAGTGGGTATTTGAGCATGTTTGATAGACAGTAATGCTTTAGGTTAAGGGAAGCAATATCATCATTGATTTCAATCAAGGTTTATTCAACAGGAACCATTTACAATTAAATTTGCAATCCGATACATAATATAGAAATACAGCTCATTTTCATCCCCAGAACCCGGGCAGGTGAGCCAGCATATTCTTGACCATAAAATAGTGAGTGTGTGTGTGTATGCATGTGTGTGTGAATGTATAAGTATGTATATGAGTGTATGAGTATATATATACATATATATGAGTGTATATATACATACAGTATATGTATGTATATATGAGTATGCGTGTATGTTTCTGTGTTACTATAAGTGTTTGTATATTGTTCATTTGTTAAAACAGAGATTCGGGAGGAGAATTCTCAGACAACCCCTCAACCTATCACTTCTCCCTTCCAGTTTCATACAGGTGCATAAACGCCACGTACCTGTTTTCCCATCATGCTTAGCATTTCCGACATCCCTCCTCCTCCCCATCTCCACCTTAACCCTCTCCTTCTCTTTTCCAGACTGGGACCCTGATATTGACTGTTCTCCCAATTTCTTTCAGTTAAAAAAGGGGGTGGGGATTCCCTCACCTCAAGGCCGGATCGACTCCTCCCCCTTTAGACTCCAAGCCCAAGTTCATTCTCTACTACAATCCTCATAAATAAACTCATTTTAAATGCACTATCGCTGTCTGAGAATTTGTACCACTGAAATGTGTGCTATGTACAACATTACAAACAAGCCCACAATCTCCTTGAACACCTAATACACGAAAATAGACTGAAATACGCTTATGTAGCGAAACCATGGATGTATCCATGTTTTCAACATACATATATATATATATATATATATATATACATCAAAAACCTTTAGGGCATTCAGATCACACAAAATTTCATTTACAACCTGGATATACAGGAAAAATATTTTAGCTATAAAAAGGATCTTGAGATATGGAGAGTCTGAAAGCTGAAACTCATAACCCCTTTGGAATGCATACATGAGAAAATGGACCCTTTTCATCGTTTACAGAGAGTTTAGTGCAAAGTGAAAAAGCACTACCCAAGTCCTGATGGAGAGGATTTTTAATTCTCTCAAACTTAACTTACTAAAGTGAATGATTCACCACAGAAGCTATCACAATGTCCAAAGTCTACGTTTCTGAGAGGAACCAAACATTTTCACACAACTACACCAATATGACACAGAGGCACAAACAGAACATAAAACAAGCCAATCTCCATCACTGCTGAGTCCATAATGGCTGCATTTAGTAGCAGTGATAACGAGCAGAGACTACTTCTTGCCCCAAACTGCTAATGGACAGATCCGGTGTCCAGGTGACGGGTAGGGCTCACAGGAGGATGTGTTCGACATCCCATTGCAGTTCAAGGCTGTTACATACAACGCATCCTCCTGTTGGCTGGAATCACACGAATGAGGTGAAAGTGTCTCTGTAAGATGGTTTTCAAAATGGCAAAGAAACAATTCCCTTTCCGACACAGGAGGTCGTAAGACACAAGCAGCGCTTCAGGCGTTGATCATCAGTCAATAACACAATGAGCAAGAACTCACAAACAGTTCAGTGAAGAGAAACATGTACATTCTTTAGTTCAGAAACGGCCAATCACAAATCACAGCACTAGCTACAGTACAGGAAATGTACAATAACTGGGGGAGGGGCGGGGGGGCAACACTGACCCACATGGTGACCTCATCTGTATAATCCTGGGGTACATTTTTGTCAGAAGACATTTTTGCCAAGGTTTTCTGACACCAATAGTATCAAGACTACACTTCCCAGCAATCTTCAGTGTCTACAGGAGCCCCCGTGCAGCAAACAGTTCAGATGTTTTTCATTTTTCATTAATTTATTTACAACTTCGCAGTCTTCCTGTTGACATCTGTCAGAGGGCACAGCTTTTGTAAAGTCTCTTCCTTGTTATGTTAATCATGCTACATTCCACTGACTGTGCTTCACAGATCGTCCAACTGTTCCTTAGCATGCTTGACGTTGCGAATACTCCGTCAGAGACATCCAAGTGCGTGTAGCGGTAGTAGATTTATCACACTTAGTTTCCATATGTAGAGTTGCTCTCTGGACAAGGGGCGTGGTCAGATTTTCCCTCCTCTTGCCTCAGAGGGTTGTGATTCTCCGTTAAGTCTCTCTCCTGGACCGAAGACTGGAAGGAGTGGTCCTCATTCTCCTCAGGTTGTGTGGGGGTGGAGTGCGCTGGTTCCCAAACCGTCCCTTTCTCCTGCTGAACATTTATCTCTGGATCAACCAAGTCCTCCAATGGACCCAACAGGTCTACTTTTGTGCAGGGTTTCTCAATGTCATCATGCTTCTAAAGAAAGTGAGAAAGAGATAGCCATTAGCTCAGGAGCACAGAGCAAAACATCTCAGCCTTTATCACGACCTACATGTTCCACTGTAACTACTGACAAAAGAGAAACCGTTTCTCTAAAATTAGTTACAACTCACTTCAGAGCAATGCAAACCTCAATTCAACTCTTTAAAAACCTCAGTTTAAACCTGAATAAGTTTCTTTAGGCCTAGATTATCTAAAGGATGAGACTTCTCTAGAGCAGACCTTTCTAAGAGCCTCAGCTGTTGCAAAACTGTAAGTTGAGTGTTTGGGTTAGGTTAGGATAAGGGTTAGGATAAGGGTCAGGGTTAGGTTAGGATACGGGTTAGGATAAGGGTTAGGGTTAGGGTTAGGATAGGATAAGGGTTAGGGTTAGGTCAGGATAAGGGTTAGGGTTAGGGTTAGGATAGGATAAGGGTTAGGGTTAAGTCAGGATAAGGGTTAGGGTTAGGGTTAGGATAGGATAAGGGTTAGGGTTCGGGTTAGGTTAGGGTTAGGTTAGGATAAGGGTTAGGGTTAGGATAGGATAAGGGTTAGGGTTAGGTAAGGATAAGGGTTAGGGTTAGGATATGATAAGGGTTAGGGTTAGGATAGGATAAAGGTTAGGGTTAGGATATGATAAGGGTTAGGGTTAGGATAGGATAAAGGTTAGGGTAAGGATATGATAAGGGTTAGGGTTAGGGTTAGGTTAGGATAGGATAAGGGTTAGGGTTAGGGTTAGGATATGATAAGGGTTAGGGTTAGGTTAGGATAGGATAAGGGTTAGGGTTAGGTTAGGATAAGGGTTAGGGTTAAGTTTAAGGTTAAGGGTAATGACTGAGATACACAGATGTTGGTACAGGAGCTGTGAGGTGCTGTAAGGTAACAAATCTGTGTCTTACCCCTCCTTTAAATTTCTTCAGCATTTTCGCAAACACTCCTGCAGGAAAACACAACAAAAGTGTCATTCAGTTTGTGCTCTTTAAATTTCCTTGAAATTCCACATTCATTATTCACAAAAAAAATTAATTCAGTAAATGAAAATACAAAAAAAATGAACAAAGAAGAAAACTGAGATTATTCAGTTTTCACTCAAATTTATCCAGTTTATCAGAGTGGCCAGTTCACTCGTCAATCTTATTTGCTGGGAAACAAACATTAAATGATAACGCTAAAACAGCTGCAGAGAAGGGCACGTTACCTTTTTTGTAAAGACAGCCAGAACCCATTACGAAAATTAAAAGCACAGCAACCACAAGAATTATGAACGGCCAGCGTGGGACTGATTTGCCTGCATAGACAAAAAGTAGATAACAATAAAAAGGTCATTTTTAGCCATTCTTAGCTTCAGTGCATGTGAAGTTTATTAACCAGAGTAAAGAATCAAGTGCCTCCATCATATTTAGCTCGGTTAGCCCTGATGAACCCGAGAACCGGCTTTGTGATATGCTCCCCAGATCTGGCCACCTTTTGGATGAGACCTCCTCACACACACACACACACACACACACACACACACACAGATGACCTCTGATTAGGGAACTGTGAAACTGTTCCGTTCTGACATATTTTGTTTTTTTCATGGAAGTTTCCACGATGTGGTCTCACCCTGAGCAGGGCTACCATGACAACCCTCACAGATATGTCACTGCTCTGCATTGACTTCTCACTTCCCCTTTAGGGGCAGCGGTAACCAAGGCCCTCGTGACACTGTACAGCCATACGTCATTCACCGTCACGTCACAGCCGCCATGGCGTCTCTCAGTCAGACTACACCCATGGGTCATCACTGCTGATGCCGCCCACACATAAATCTCTATGGAAACACCTGACTGCCTGAATGCAAAGCAGTACTACATTGATCACATGACCACATTGGTGCTATGAAACTAACCACATTGTGGGTGAGTGACTGGTATGTCTTTCACTGATGACTACAGCTGCTGTTACTGCATCACATTCCAGAATCCACAATATCTTAGCAAAGCCACCGGTTAGATTCTGATCTAACAGGATTGGGTGCCCAAGCCAATCAGCCTCATACTCGGCGCTCCCAAAGCAATGAATTTACTTACCACACTCCACGTCGAAGGTTGAGGACCCAGGTGTCTTAATTATCTCAGAGGCCTCATCACACCTGTGTCAGTAGGAGAGTATTACTTTTTGAAAACAGCAAACAGAAGACATGCCTCAGTGTTGTGAACCAAATCTCAGACCATGGCTACTGGCACAGAAAGTGATTCATGTCATTGAGGTAATAAGAAAGAATGAACTGGTCTTTTTTTCAGCCGTTATTAATGGGACAAGAAAGCCAGAATACTTCCAGAGTGCTTGCTGTAAAACATTAGAGGAACGCAACCGAACAAAGGAGCAATGTGACCTCAGTTTTGGGTCGTAGAAGTTTCCCAATCCCTTTGAGTCAATGAGGAGGGGGGCACTCAAACTGACGAATGAAAATGGGGGGTACTCAGGATGAAGAAATTAGCTACTGGGAATTATAAAACCAGACCGAAGAAACTCAACAAGACAAGCTAGCACAGGAAAGAAAGACACTGCCAATGACTGGTGTGCAGGCACACTCTCTAAGTTGAAAAGGCTCATGGGAAACACTTCGATTGAAGCCCGCAACAGGCAGGCACCCTTGAAGGGGGTCACTGAAGTGTCAAAGCACACCTAACCCCTGGATCACACACAATGAATTCAACTGCCACAAATCTGGTGTGAAGGGACTGTGAAGCGTCTAGGACCGACGCCAAGGTTCGAATTCTTCTCATGTTTATGCGTGAAAGTGGAGGGAAGCATGGGAGCATGGGGGCGTGAAGGTGGGGGTTGCGGGGTTGCGGGGTACCCACCTTTTCCAGGGGGTACATCTTGCGACTGCTGAGGTCTCGTTTGAAAACATCCCATCCTCGCATTTGTGACACACGGTGTCGTTAAAGGGAGTAGCTATAGAGGTAGGGATGGGGAGTTTTACCACTTTGCACATTAATGTCTATAGAGCAGTGACGATAAACCACAGCTTTTCATCCTAAGCCTCCACGGACATACCGAAAGGTGCTATCGTGCTAGCGCTACCATGACTCCACAGATATATTGTGCCATCTGCTGTAAACAACTTAAACAGGTGATGTAATTCAGATTTCTAACCTTGGCACTCTTTGAGATCATGAGGTGAAATGCACTATAACAAATGCAATCCATTACTATTCATTTGTGTTACTACAAACAAACCATTGTAATCTGAGTATATTTGTTTGAAGGTATGAGAATCTGTATTGGCCAAATCACCTGTCTG
>JAFBMS010000056.1:1244017-1386517 GCA_019788955.1 Albula glossodonta | reverse complement strand
ACTCTATAGTAAGGCCTGCATCCCGATACTCTCTTTTAAGTGATCAATATATTTAATGATCATGGCAATCAATCTTGTGCTTTTTTTGTCTGACAAAAAAATAAGGTTTACTGAACACGGTGGCTTAACATTATTGGTTGTGAAAACTACTCTTCAGTTTCCTCTTTGAGTTATTTGATTGGTCAGTGCAACACAAGGATTTTCCTACATTTTATTGTGCGACGCCACTAAAGTAAAATCCGTATTAATGCCGCCACAGTTGTCTGAAAATAAACTCAAGCCACAAACTTTGCAACAGACCTTATCCATTCTTCTGCTTTTAGAGTAAGACCTTCTGACAGCAGAAACTGAAAAGTGTTTGAGGGAAATTCTTTTGGACATTTTTTTAAGTTCCCATGAGGGCACATGAAAAGGGGACATTGCAAATCAAAGAACCACAGACTGAGAACATGACAGCCAACTTCCCGCAACATTAGTAGAAAGAAACTTAATTTTTTTTTTTGTGTTCTCCTGTCAATTCCAGAAAGTAGATATCCCTGCAAATGGGCGTAGGAGAGAGCTGGATATTGGGGGGGGGGGGGGGGGGCATGACTCACTGTGACTCATTTAGAAACATTAATTAAAATACAACAGACCTCTGTTATTGGTGGACAAAAGTAGCGAGCACAAATATTGAGGGGAGAAGCATCCTCCCTAACCCCCCCCCCCCCAGTCTGCTAGCCTATACTGACGTGACAGTTTGCAGTTACCACCCCCCCCCCCCCAGTCTGCTAGCCTATACTGACGTGACAGTTTGCAGTTACCACCACCCCCCCCCCCACCACCCCCCCCAGGAACTGGGTGCTGCTCAATGTATTTTCCTTTTAGCTGGCAAGTTTTTTTCTCATCACTTTGAAGTGTGTTGGGTGTGGGGCATGGGAGGGAGTATCAGGACCAAGACCTAGGTAAAACTGCTCTGTGACAATGAGCTTGAGGCATGCGCTATCCCGGCCAAATTGAATTTGGTTAAATGGGGTAACATACTGATCAAGATGACAGTGGTAGTGTACATCTGTGGATGGTGAACTTGGACCACATGACCATGGGGCGAAAGTCTTAGGGGAGGCCTTGCTGTTGCATACTGGTGTTTATGCTTAATGGTACTGCCAGATACACATTCAGCAGCATTAATGGATAACAGTGCCAATGCAAGTCACACCCTTTCAGAACAATGGCGTCCACTGACCAGCCGTGCTGAAACACTATGACTTGCATGATCACTCTTAGCCTAGCCACCGCTGGGAGCACGTACTGACATCCAGTGACAATTGTATCCATCACAAATTTGTCTTTTCTCTCTCTCATGACACTGTCAATCGGCAGTCTGTAGGTATGGGCTATGGGTTTCAAAATGATGTGTGTATTCACCCACATGAAAGCAGCAAAGGAAAGCAAAATTGACTTAAATGATATATATGATGATAAATGACTTCCGTTTGGTTAGGTCTACCAGACATAAGAAACGTTATAACAGATCTTCACTAAGCGCCCCGCCCTACAGACGCAACGCAGGTGCACCACATACTCTGCATATATGAGAGACCAGCTACTTGGACACAGCGGTCCTGTGAAACCTGCGCTGATGAATGTATGCGCAAACGAAATTAGTTTTCTCTACACATTAGATTTCTACACATGAGTCACATATAAAATCATGCGTGCAATTATATTTTTCTACTTCCTTGTAACAGCTTGGTAGTTGTTCTCGAGCAAAACAGAAAGTCCCCGAATTCCCCGGCTGAAACCCGTCTGCACGCGCCACTTACGCTACATAATATATATTTTTTTAGCTTGAGGATTTTACAAAGTAATGCAATTACATTCCAGTGGGAGATCTACAGGAAAACAGAGACCTTCACTCAGAGAAGTGCCTTTTAAAACTGCGTGATATATTTGAGTTTCTTGGAGCTTCTCTGGACTCAAATCCCCGAGGCATCTCCATCGAAAGAGAAAGTCGCACAAACGCCCCAAATTAACGACACTCTGACAGTTTACACAAGCCCTTTGATTTACCAACACAAAATCGTATGGATATTCAAAACATTGAATTCATGAATGCACTGATCTGAGTCCCATTTGGTTACCGTAAGTTTTTAAAACTCAGACGTGTGAAAGCTATGATACTCCATTCGCAGCTGTCTCTAATATAATGAAATCGCACTTACCAGGAGAAAGACAAGCATCCATGGTTTCAAGATACTTTCCATCGTTGTTCTTTTATCGTACAGATAATGTGGTACAAGTCGTTGCTAAGACAGAGCTGGCTGCGCAAGTGTCTGGACGCTGTCTACATTGAGTTATATCCTGAGGCACACCCCTCAGCCAATCACGAGCCCGGAGAAAGTAGGGGCTTTCCGAATGGTGCGGTTTGACGTTTCTGTCAGCTGCACAGTGCATTAAAAGTGGTATTAAATATTGCACCGTTTACAAACGGCTTACTGTTTTAAATACACAGTGTTTTACTTAAGACACAGGTCGTGAGTTTTTTTTTTTTTTTTTTTGCACAGGAATAAACTTGAGGTGATTATTTTAAAGAACTAGACTAAGTTTTATTTTAAAGATTAAGCTAATGTGACAGAATGGTGTAAATATACAGCAAAAATATAGACTGTTTTGTGAATTGTGATACTAATTTTTTTGATTGTCCAACACTTTAGAGAGACACTCGCTGATTATATCAAAGAAAGCGCGCAGGGACGAGTCCATTGCAATGACAAAGCATTATTATTAAAGAATACACAAAACTTCTCCGCTGGATACTGTCTGCCCTAAGACGTCACATAAACTATACATGAAACGCTGTTGAGGGAAAGACCACGGGCTCTATAAACCGCTGCTGTGCTCAGAGAAATATCCCAGTCGCTTCCTCTTTTTATCACAGTATCTTGTTGTTGTTATGCATATGCGTCTCACAGGTTAGCTCACTGGGAAATTCTGTGCTGTTGTAGTACTCACACAGAATGTCTATGAAACAGTTATCGAAAGGATTTTTTCCCGTCAAGAATCACAGGGAAAAACCGTATGCCATTTCCAGAATCCACTGTAAGCACTTGTATTTGAAGGGAGGGGGCAGCAGAGAGACCGAAATTTCTTTGTCACAGAGTTTTCATGGATAATCACGTGGATTCAAGGAACTGGCTATCCAACAGAGCCAGAGAGAGAGAGAGAGAGAGAGAGAGAGAGAGAGAGAGAGAGAGAGAGAGAGAGAGAGAGAGAGAGAGGGAGTCCAATTTGAAGGGAGGGGGCAGCAGAGAGACCGAAATTTCTTTGTCACAGAGTTTTCATGGATAATCACGTGGATTCAAGGAACTGGCTCTCCAACAGAGCCAGAGAGAGAGAGAGAGAGAGAGAGAGAGCTCACAGAATGTCAGGATATCACTTGTTGAGAGGAAAAATCTGACTGAATAATTTCTCATTTATTTTCTCCTTTCCATAGGAAAATGGAAAATTGTCAACTGAAAAAATATTCAGTGTTTTTACTCACACACACACACACACACACACACACACACGCACACACACACACACACACACATATGCATTTTCTAAAGACTATCACCATACCAAACTCACATCGAGATGACATGGAAAAAAAAAATGTCATCATCTGCCCAAACTAACAAACACACGAGTCTTACTAAGTGTTTTGTATGTTATTTTTCAACACAACAGTGTGGAGGTCAGAACTGACCCCTGAAAGCAGCAGTATCTCAATCAAAATGAGACAATCCGCAAAAGACACAAAAAAGATGAAAAAAGGGCTTCCTGATTACAGCCCCGTTTAATAAATTGTTGAAATGCAATTGCTTGTTCAAGCATCTGTTTGTTCTGACTACAAGTCATGTATCTATAATAATTCCTACTACTATTAAATAGTGAATTTTGAAGGGAATCCCTCATAGTTTCTCACCTCTTTTAAATCCTCAAACTTTCTGACATATTGGAATTATTTCAAAACCTGAAATAACAATTAGAAGAAAAAATGTTTATCACCAAAGAGTAATGTTCTGGAAACACATCAGTAGAAAAGTCTGCGTTAGAGGCTGCTCTAATAAAATCTAATGAAATGTTTTTAGGGCACTTACTCAGGAATATAACCATGATAGCTGGCCAGCAAGACCAGGGTATGTCAACCGTAATGATTTTTGAGAATTATTGAACCAGCCTCCTCCCACATTTCAAAATAATAAAAAAAGGAAATTTAAACAAAACGTATTTTTTTTCATTTTATTTAGTTCAGAAATGGTTTGAACTCAGATGAATAGAGGTACGTGTTCTGTACATTTTCAGTTCTACAAAATTCCATCAAATGAATCCTGTTCGATACAGCCGCAGACAACAGCTCATCAGTTTAAAATGTAAAAAAAAAAAAAAAAAAAACACACCGTGACAATATATGGGCAGGCTGTGCATATATGGAGACAAAACATTTCTGTGCCGCTTTGTGAACTGGCTCCCTCCTTTCATGTTTCTGAATCGTGTGTTTCTTTATGTTTTTTAGGTACTTTTTATACTTCATACTCATTATCCTTCTTCCATTCTCAGAAGACAAAGAGTTCCTCTGAACATACAATTTGAAGATCTCATTGTGAGTCATATATTTACTTGTTCAACTGTGGCTTTCATTTTTTTTAAGAAACTATGGTCTGTTATTAAGCAAGTAAGTATTCTTAATTCATAAAAAAAACAAAAATAATAATAAACTAAATCCAAGCCCGGCCCAAAACCTTAAAATGCGATTGGAGGTAAGCCGTGTTCTCCACATGTTTTGGGTGAGGCGGACTGTGAATAGTTGGGTGTAGTCCACACTTAAAGCACGGCATGGGGACTTCCTTATCCCAAGAGGCAGAAGATGGAGGAAGCCAGTCCTGTAATTGTATTTACTGACACCCCGGAAATCCCCTTCGCCGGGGTGGGGGGGGGGGGGGGGGGGTGTCACATGGTCACTGCTGCACCTGTCAGACTGTAGATGAAAAAAAACTCCACTCCAGCTTTTGCTCAGAAAACCACCTCTCATTCTGTGACAGTAAACCCCCCTGGTGTTTTCACCTCATTGGGGCTTGCTTGTGTGTTTCAGATGTGCAGATCTTCAGTGAAGTACAGTGTCCCCTTTGTGGGAGCACAGGGAGCTGTCAGCTGTGATCATCACATCGGTTGTGTTTCAATGTTCCCAGGTCTTTTTTCAGCTCTTGGACAATCTGCCTTTAGTTATTATGCACCTTGGTCATGGAGCAATTTACAAAAGGAGCTGAGATTAGACTGTTTCATATCTATGGCTGACCTTAAACGCGCTATCCAAAACATGGTAACTGAGTCATGTAATTGTTTTTTTGTGAAGCTACTGTACCCAATTTTCTCTTGGGATTTTTAAAACTGTATGTTTTACATGTTACATGTATTGTACTGTTTTACATTGAAATTGTATTGGCTGCTACCTTGGCCAGGTCTCTCTTGCAAAAGAGATTCTGAATCTCAATGAGACTTCCTGGTTAAATAAAGGCAAATAAATAAATAAATAAATACATAAAATAGTTCACATATGCACTGAGGAAATCTCAGCATGAAAAACAAAGAGATATCCCAGGTTGAACGCTGTTTGGCTGAGCAAATTGCTCCAACACTGAACGTCTGTGGTTCTTCTCTGTTGTTTGTTGTTCGTCATTAAGCAACGACGCCAAACATGACTACTATAACATAGTGCGCGGCCAGTGTAGCAGCAAAACATTGTAGCTATTTACCACAGTGCAATTTACAAAAAAATTATTTTTATTGCAAAAACATGCATGTCCTGATCGTATCTGTGTGAGGATTTCCAGATTTTAGACTAATTTCAGTCACTAAATATATAAATGCCCCCAAGACTGAATTCAGACCTCTGCGTGGATGCATTTTCTTGAAGCCTCTCAGTCTTGCTTTGATGAATTGTGCAGAAAATGCACTCAAACATGTATTTCTGCTCATGAATGTCTGACTGACTGATGTGTAAAAATAGCTGTACAGCGCCAGTTTTACTGAGTCTGAGAATCGCGACTAATTAACTTACTGCAGGGTCATCGACTTTGATAAGCTTTTATTTAAAGCCGCTCAAGAATTGTCTGCATCAAGTACCATCGTTGTTGTTCAGTTCTTTGGCTGCACTGCCCTCTGCTGGTACTGTGGGAGAATCTACCAAATTGGACTTGAATGAATGCCAAAATGTTAACCCACACACGTTACAGTTTTTTTTCAATTGCTAACATGCACTAGTCAAAACTGAAGTCACATTGTCAAAACTCTTCACACAGTCAGTGAAACAGAAGTCTATGTGGACCAAACTGTGAATCATTTTTCATTGCTTTCACACAACATGCATTCAATGGCCACATTCTCCAAAATCCATGAACTCTTTTCTCATTCATACTCCACCACCTGCAAAACAATATTTGCAGCACATTTTTCAAATGCTAACGCACTGTTTTCAAAACTGTTAAAAACACATTCAAAACAGAATGATGGCAAATTTTGTGCAGTAACCATATAGAAATATATATAAAATCTTTATCCTGGTTTGCTGCACATCCCAGGATGTCAGTACTATTCCTGCCTCCACACCCCCCCTTCTTAAACCCCATAGAGGAGTTTTTCTCTGTGTGGAGTAGAAGGTTCATGACCACCATTCACATGACCTGATGTCCTTACTGGATGCCATGAATGTGGGGTGTGGAGACACTTCTCCTGAAGACTGCCAGGGTTGGATTAGACATGCCAGAAGATACGAAGATGCATCACCAGAGAAGACATAAAACGTGGTGTTGATGAGATCTTGTGGCCAAATGCAGGAGAGAGGGAGAACTAGAACCCTCACAGTACTGTACAGTATGAGTGATTATACTATACATGTTGATGTTTTTTTTTTTTTTTTTGTAATTATTATTGCAGGAATTTCAGGATTTTTTGTTTCAACTTTTTATTTTTCCACAATTACTATATGCAAAGATATAGAAAAAATAAAGGATATTGAAACAAATTTCTGATTCATTCTTGTTACATATATTTTAGTACAGTCAATAAAGTGAAAAGGCGTTATTCTTATTCTATAATGAAATACTATTTTATGTGAAAAATCATTCAAACTTCAAAGATAAAGGTTCATCATTTATGTAATGCTCCCTGTTGTTAGTGTTGTTTTAGGTCAGTGTGTTATGAGTGACAATGTATGCTTTCTGAATGAGAATGGTTGCCTCTGTTGTGGTCGAATGAGCTTCTTTTGTGACATGTATGAAGTGTTTTGTGGGTTTGAGTGAGTTTTGGAGATTAGATTAACTGTTTTGCCAAGATGCATGTTGGTAATGCAGACTGTATGAAGAGTTTTGGAAAAGTAGCTTCAGCATTGACCAATGCGCCATTTGCTTCAGTAATGACCAATTTTAAAAAAACTGTAATTATCAAATATGGCCATTCCGTCAGGTAACGTTTTCTGGACGTTGCGAGGTCACCGCAGCAGTAAAATTACACGAATGCCGATGCTATGCACACGTTGCTTGCCATTTGCCTGAGGGGAACTGAAATCTGATCTATGAACTCTTTTACCGTATGTGGCACGTTACTACGTGAGGTCAGGTAGATCTCAGTTGCTCCTTTTTTCGGTTCTGGTATTTCGGTACACAAGATTAAGGAAGTTTGTTGATTGTAAATCCAAGTTTCGTTGTGCGACGTGTGACGTGGGAGGTGAAGAAACCTATGGCATTCAAACAAAATATTTCTCAGGGAACGGGAACGCTAACAGCTGCGAAACAAAAGTGGTTACTGGATTCCGTAAAAAGTGGAAAATTGACGTTTGGTCAGGCTGTGTACGAAATGAACGAAAGCTCAAAAACCATGGACGGCAAACTCCCCAGTAACGTGCCACAGGTAGGAAATGGGTGTTGATCATTAAGATTCAGTTATACTTACTTGGCATCTATAAACAGGGAAAGGAAAGGGCACGGACACCTCTCGATGACTCATTCATGCCCAGATGAAGTTCTCAGTTTGCGCGCTGCCCGAGTATCGGTGTGTATGCTACAAAAGTGTCCGAATTGACACTCATTTGTCACTGTAATCCCTTAGAGAAGCGCGATTTACTGCAGTGCATTGTAAATATCTTGGAATGTATTTTGTATATTTCATTTCTACAGCCTAAGGGATAGAAAAACAGAAGCACAGATTTTGACTATGACGGCAGCCTTCACAAACAGTTGCACACTTGCTACAGATACGGATTTCGTTGTTGTTATTGTTGTTGTTTAGTACACTTGTTTATAACGGTTTTTCAACTGTTATGCGTTTCTGTTGACTTCATTCATGCATACATATTTAACTCGCCTCTTGGGGGATAAATAATTATTTCAGCCGGCACTTCCCTGCAATACACACTACCCAGTTTCCATCAATTACAGTCTATCACGCACGGCTGTATTTACCTGTGCTATCACATTGTATGCTGCTTTGCTCTTTGCACCTTCACTTAAATAGTGAGGTTAAGTAGGTTTTAATTTCAATATTACAGGTTAGAAATCAATAAAAAAAAATCAAACCTAGTACAGTAGGGACAACACTGTAGTACCCGTAGTACTGTAATGGAGTAACACATTCAAACAATAAGTACATCAAGGCCAAATGTATAGAAACAAAACATTATGGTAGCATTACAACAGCACAGAGAAGACATCAAGTAGGTGTCACAGTAGATGATAACTGGGATCTTTTTTAAAGCAATAAATGTCACACATTAGGAGTCAGTGCTATGTAATTCTTGTTTAAGAGTCGAAAGAGGAACTAGAATCAGTGTTGTGTGGGGAGGGAGAAGGAGCATTGCTGGGTATTTAGTAATTACTTGAACAATGAGTTCCTTTTAACAACGTTATGTGGTGAGGTAGCACAGCGGCCCAGCCTTTTAGTTAGTGTTAGTCGCAGGAAAGCAAAATAACACAACAGGCCTGACTAAACAACTTGTGAGCATCTGTGGGCTACAGCCAATCAGAGACACTCAAGCACCTTTCAGGGCATACGCACTTCAATAAAAACAGACATTGCAACATAATTTCAATTTAATACACTGCCGTATAATTGTCTTTGAGTATGTTTTATTTTATTGGAGACGTGCAAACGTATCCTTTGGATGAATTGTTTTCATTTTAAGCTAATAACATAATCCCGTAAGAAAGCGAAGTCGGTTTTTGATCGAGTGGCGCACACCCTTAAGCAGACCGCGTGTGTCTGATTGGTCCTGGGTCTCTGTCATTTTTTCCCCACCTCAGCTCAGTAACGAGATGCAGCTGAGCATCATGAACAAGGTGAAGAGCGGCGAGCTGACCATCGAGGATGCGCTCAACCAGGCGAGAGAGACCAACGAGATGCAGAGGGCGGAGGTAATGAGGCACACGCACCCGCAAACCCCATCAACGCACTGCACTGTGGGACAGCGGGTGTGCTAGCTAGCTGGGTGCTCAGAGTTAGCAGCTTTCCATCTAACGCAACATGTGACACAGAGTGCTCATTTACTGCAATAATTCCACTGGGAAAAATAGAGTTATTCTATTCTATTCTATTCTATTCTATTCCATGACTGTACTTCATAACCCCAGTTGAGTCACCAAACTACATTCACTTATACCAGGGTGACAGAACCATGACGTATACAAGCTGTTGTTTCGGCCTGGCCTCCAATTCTTGTCTTGAAGAACTCATCAGGTTTATTGGTGTTGGGTTAGAACAAAAATCTGCTCATGTTACAACTACATTGGGGCAGGTTTCCGTACTGCTGGCTAAGTGGTCTGACTCACATGTTGCTGGTTTGCTTTACATTTTATTTAAACTCCCTATTTTGAATCCCCTCCCATAGACATTTTCAAAAATTTCCCAAAACCTTAGCTTGTAAAATCCCCATTCCATATTTGAGCAACACACTGCAGTTTTGTCTTAAAGACTTGATGACTTAATGATGTCTATTTCCCACTTCAGCATAAAATCCCCCAATTCTGGCAACCTTTAGGTGGATAATGTCAATAGCTCAAAAGTCCATCATCAGACGGCTACAGAAAGGGGATCCAGTCTGACCTTTCCATGCCATCTATGTTTATAGTTTGTTGACCTTATTTGCTGAAGAGACTTAGTTCAGCTCCAAGTTTAGCACTGATTGTTAATCATAAAACATTTGATGTAGCAAAAGAAAAACTGTCACTGGCAATCTGTAATTCAAGCACAAAATCGGACTTTATGGCTTCTGTGATACTTGCCAAATATAGCATCCCACTAGCCATTATAGTAATGAATAGTGAGGGTGAAATATCTCGGTGTGGCCTGTGCATTAATGGAATTAATTATGGGCAGGCACATTCAGCATACATCTCCCATGATTCCCCAATCCTCAGTTTTCTCTCAGCCAATGGGGTTTCAGGAATCTGTTCTTAGCTTGGGGTTGCTAGGGGAAAATCAGATGGGTATATAGACTGTCAACTGGACCATTGTATGTCTGACGGTCCCTCCAGTTAAACCATGACATTTGAGCAGAATTACTCATGGTTTTAATCACAGGAGATCAGTGTTCAGGTATCATGTGTTTCTGGTGAGGCAGGAGTGCTATGATATGAATGAGGAAGTCTGAACCTCGTTTTAGAGGAACATCGCATAGGTGGGGCCGCTCTGACAAAGCATGCATTTTTACCTGTGTTTACTCTGTGGGCTTTCAAAAAAACAGCCTGGTATCGCCATGGCAATAAAGATGCTGGATGACAGGGCCTGGCAGTGATGCTGATATATGCCTCTCATATGGCAGATGAGAGGTCTGTGTTTAAGCTGTAATCTTCACTGGTATTCAGTAGTATTTTTATTGCTTCTCCTTAGTGTGAGACTCAGATATAAAATATTGGGAACACATATGACCGTGTTATACAGTTTTCTGCTTTCTCTGGGCTCATTGAGGATCATTAATTAGTAATGAACTGAAAGACAAATACAGCAGAGTTATTTATTGTTGGAAACAGCATACTTATGTCGGTGCGGAAGATATTTACTCATTATCAGCCTCCATTGGATCTGTTTTAATTAGACTATTCTTACTTCACCCTTCACCTTTTTTGTGGGATTGTGGTTTTCGTAGCATTGAAAACAAATACCAGCTTTCAATCCAAAGGTATTATCAATTAATAACACCCAGCTTAGAAAACAGCTGGAAAAATAATCTGCTGTCATCACCTCCTCAGTGATGAGATGTAGTTATCTGTGATTTTGTCTTATTGGTCTGTGCAGTGTATAGTAAAACACTTTGAGCTTGAAATTTTTCCGTGGTATGTTCTGTTATGTCACCCAGTGAAAACTGTCTCTTTCCTGTCCATGTCAGGAGGGATCTTCACAGTGTAACTTCAGCGTCTACAAGTACAACCGCTACAGATGGCAGAAACGCATCCTGCAGGTAAGAGCCAGCCGCCGCGGTGCTCTGAGAATCTGCGCTCATGTTTCCCCCCAAAAAATAAAGGATGACGGCAGGCTCTGTTGGTTCCCTTATGGGATGCGAGAGACCGGAGTGCAATAAATATAATTGCTGAATGTGCAGGCCGAATCAGAGGAAGGAAGCTGAGAGTCCGTTTAGAGGAGCGCTGGACTGAGGAAAGAAACCGCTGGCGGCAGCAAATTCTTTGTCTCCCTTCCCCACAAAACTGAAACATACAGACGTTAACACCCCCAATGGCTAACAGCTAACATTCAACAGCCAACGCAGGGATTGGTGCTTGTATTTGACTATGTCACGGCTGAATTAAATCTCACTTCCCTTCATTTTGGCAATACAATGGGGAAAAAAACAGTGACAGAATAAGAAAAAAAAAACCTTCCATCCTGCCATCCCTGAAGGCTAACACTGGGACTGTCTATTTGTACACCTTCCATCTGAAATATGATCTTGGGACTGTTCTAGGGTGGGGTGGGTTTGCTGGAAAATCAATAACTCATTCGAGAAATGAGCCAGAAAAGTCCCGGGAGGGGAAGAAGGAGAAGTGCTCTGAGAAGCTTACGGTTCAGATGGACAATAACGTCATTTCAAACATTTCAAACTGCAATTTTGGCAACCAAAAATAGAAAATATGTAGACTTTGTCATGCTATTATTAATTAATATTATTATTGGTCAGTTATTGGTGAATATGATTGATATAAAGCTATGCATGTCCTGATCCAAGACCTACACATTACTAATTAACATTCCTCCTTACAAATTGAGGTTATATTTATTACTGGCACTTAAGATTTGCTGCTGTACCAAAAAAAAAATGAACTGAAGAGGGAAGAGCACTCTCTAGTGGCCCAAAAGCACAACTTCTATGAGTAATTTTGGGGGGGTCTCCTTAGGGGGTCGCTCATCCAGGTCCTGACAAAACCAACCCCTTCTAATTAACCATTTAGTCGAACAAGTTCTTAAATGAGGTCTTTGAAGGAAATAAGGCAACTGCAATGTTGTGTCCCACAGTGTGGTCTGTTTCTGTGATTGATTCCACCTCCAGATTGACTTCAATACCCAGATGCTGTGCAGTATAGAGAAAGGCATAATCAAACGGCAGCTCCCTTTCTCCTCTGTGAAGAGCTGCGACGACGGGCCGGGGGCCAAGTTCACCGTGTCTTTCCGAGGACGGCATGACTACGAGCTGGAAGCAACGTCCCTGGAAGACAAACACAAGGTGAGATTATGTGTGTGTGTGTGTGTGTGTGTGTGTGCGCGCGTGTGTATATACCTGTGTGTGTGTGTATATATACATCTGTGTGTGTGTGTGTGTGTGTGCACATCTGTGTGTGTATATACATCAGCGTGTGTGTGTGTGTGTGAATAAACAGCTGTCTTTGTGTATGTATTTTGTGTGTGTGTGCATGTGCGTGTATATAAACACATGTGTGTGTTTGTGTGCATGTGTGTTTGTATGTGTATATTTGCAGTTGTACTAAGTATTTGTGAGGGTTATTCGGCATGTGCGTATGTACTTATGCATGCTTGCATGCATGTATGTATGTACTGTATGTATGTGACTATGTATGTATGTGCTAGCGTATGTGTGTATGTATGTATGTGCTAGCGTATGTGTGTATGTATGTATGTGCTAGCGTATGTGTGTATGTATGTATGTATGTGACTATGTATGTATGTGCTAGCGTATGTGTGTATGTATGTATGTGCTAGCGTATGTGTGTATGTATGTATGTGCTAGCGTATGTGTGTATGTATGTATGTATGTGACTATGTATGTATGTGCTAGCGTATGTGTGTATGTATGTATGTGCTAGCGTAGGTGACTATGAATGTATGTATGTGCTAGCGTATGTGTGTATGTATGTATGTGCTCGTGTATGTATGTATGTATGTGCTAGCGTATGTGTATATGTATGTATGTATGTGCTAGCGTATGTGTGTATGTATGTATGTGCTCGTGTATGTATGTATGTATGTGCTAGCGTATGTGTATATGTATGTATGTGCTAGTATATGTATGTATGTATGTATGTGCTTGTTAGCATATGTATGTATGTATGTATGTATGTATGTGACTATGTATGTATGTGCTAGCGTATGTGTGTATGTATGTATGTGCTAGCGTAGGTGACTATGAATGTATGTATGTGCTAGCGTATGTGTGTATGTATGTATGTGCTCGTGTATGTATGTATGTATGTGCTAGCGTAGGTGACTATGAATGTATGTATGTGCTAGCGTATGTGTGTATGTATGTATGTGCTCGTGTATGTATGTATGTATGTGCTAGCGTATGTGTATATGTATGTATGTGCTAGTATATGTATGTATGTATGTATGTGCTTGTTAGCATATGTATGTATGTATGTATGTATGTATGTGCTAGCGTATGTGTGTATGTATGTATGTATGTGACTATGTATGTATGTGCTAGCGTATGTGTGTATGTATGTATGTTGTAGCGTATGTGTGTATGTATGTATGTGTGTATGTATGTGTGTATGTACGTAAGTATGTATGTGCTAGCGTATGTATGTATGTGTGTGCTCGTGTATGTGAGTATGTGTGTATGTATGTATGTGCTAGTGTATGTGTGTATGTGTGTATGTGCTAGTGTATGTGTGTATGTATGTATGTATGTATGTGCTAGTGTATGTATGTATGTGTGTGCTCGTGTATGTGTGTATGTGTGTATGTATGTATGTGTATGTATGTATGTGTGTATGTGTGAGGGTATGTATGTATGTGTGTGCTGGTGTGTGTGTGTATGTGTGTATGTAGTGTGTGTGTATGTGTGTATGTGCTAGTGTATGTGTGTATGTATGTATGTATGTGTAGTGTATGTATGTATGTGATGTGTGTATGTATGTGTATGTGCTAGCGTATGTGTGTATGTGTATGTGCTAGTGTATGTGTGTATGTGTATGTATGTGCTAGTGTATGTATGTATGTGTGTGCTATGTGTATGTGTGTATGTATGTATGTATTAGTGTATGTGTGTATGTGTGTATGTGTATGTGTGTATGTGTGTATGTATGTATGTATGTATGTGTGCTAGTGTATGTATGTATGTGTGTGCTCGTGTATGTGTGTATGTGTGTATGTATGTATGTGCTAGTGTATGTGTGTATGTATGTATGTATGTATGTGCTAGTGTATGTATGTATGTGTGTGCTCGTGTATGTGTGTATGTGTGTATGTGTGTATGTGCTAGTGTATGTGTGTATGTGTGTATGTGCTAGTGTATGTGTGTATGTGTGTATGTATGTATGTATGTATGTGCTAGTGTATGTATGTATGTGTGTGCTCGTGTATGTGTGTATGTGTGTAAGTATGTATGTGCTAGTGTATGTGTGTATGTATGTATGTGCTTGTGTATGTGTGTATGTAGTTGGAGCCTGTATTCACTCACTCTGGTAAGGACTAGGCCAGCTTAATCTTTGCTGTGGGCATGCTGGGGCTTGAGGTCTTAGTCCTGTGTGTTTGAGCTGTTAAAATCCAGTCTGGGCCTGCCCTCTGTCTGTCTGCCTGCCTGCAGTAGAGCTTCTTTCACACGACTTGGGTGACGGTACAGATTACTACCGATTACTAACTATAAGTAGTTTGTAACAACACACACACACACACACACACACACACACTCACACACGCACGCACACGCACGCGCACGCGCACACGCACGCACACACACACACACACACACACGCACACACGCACACACTCACACACACACACACACACACACTCACGCACGCACGCACGCACGCACGCACGCACTCACGCACGCACGCACGCACGCACGCACGCACGCACGCACGCACGCACTCACGCACGCACGCACGCACACACACACACACACACACACACACACACACACACACACACACACACTCACTATTAGTTTGTACCCCATAAAATGTTCTATGTTAAATCAGCTCAGATAGAGGACATACGATAATCCCCCCAAAGGGGGATACTGAACATTTTACCATGCAGTAGTTGAAGAAGAAAACCTTTTTGCCGTTTCAAATTTAGGGCCAGAGCATAGCTGTAGTGCCACACAGCGAGAAACCGAAAAAAAAAAAACGACTTTGTAATACTATAAACAGATTTCAACAGCAGCTGTAAAACAAACAAGAAGGGGAAGACAAACAAATAAACGGTGTATCCGCTTTGTCTTTCGGTTGCCAGATCACACAGCTTATAAATCAGGTGATTCACGGAAACATCTACGAGGTGCCCGTGTACCCCAGCCCAGGGGTCCAGGAGCCGTCCCCCTCCCCAGGGACGGACAGCCTCCGAGAGGGACAGCTTTACCTGCAGAGAGGCGGGCTGGCGTCCTTCAGATGGGTGAAGTATGTCCATGCCTCCTCTTCCTCTTCCTCTTCCTCTCTTACTTCTCCCTCCCAAGGTGGGGGGACATTTAAAATGACCATTTAAAATGGACGATGGACCAGTCTGGCTCCTGTGGGTATTTTTTTATGGGGATGGGGTAATAGCCATAGTAAGCGTAATACTTATCTTGATGCATGTTTTTAAAAAAACAGGGGTGCTAGGGGGTGGGGGGGAGGGTGTAGAGGGGCGTCAGGATTAATAATAAGGGGGCATGACTACCCCTCTTTGGTCCTCCCGAAAAGTAACCCCCCCACCCCCACCCTCCCGCTGTACAATACAGAGTCAGTGTTATTGTATAGAGTCCATTAGATTTTTGCTGGTTTTTATTTGTTGCTCTGAAGTCAGGGCTTCTCATACTGGGGTTCTGGGCCCTGGTCCAAATTCCCAGTCCCGGAGAGCTGCGGGCTGTGCTGGTTTTTGTTGTTACTCAGCAATTATTGGCCAATTAAAACAGTTAATTATGCAGTTCGCTCACCTGGTTTATTGAGTCTGAGGTGATTGTAGAATTTCAAGTCGATATAGACTCCAGGGATGTTGCTTGGCTTTTAGCACTACTGGGGCACAGGCCCCCAGTGCCCACATCCTCACACTTGCAATTTATGATACATTTTTAAAAAGTAGTTATTTTTCATGATCATTTACTGGTGCACAACAAATTATTACTGGGACACGTGCCCCAGTAAATAGGGTCTGGTGACGCTCTTAATTGAGTCTATATTATTATATATACCCATAATTTATTCAGTTTTGTTTATTAATTTTTAATGAATTTATTTTCTCTATTTTCTTGCTGTTACAGTCAGGGTTTTGTTTTGCTTGGTTCTGGGGCACCCTATTGTATGCTGTGTTCAGTTATAGCCAATCTTCAGGTAAATTAATGTTATTGAAACATGTGCTTAAGTTCTCAGATCATTTTTAATTAAATATATTTCTACACAGCACAAATGTGGCTCCTTGCCATTTTATTTTTCCTCTGAATTCTTAATCATCAACAAATGGTTTTGTTTCCCTGACCAGATGTCTACACTCCCACCAATTAAGACTCCGGTGACTTACCTGTCAGTCAGTCTGTAATGTACTCATCTTTGAGACGTGACCTGGAAGTGTTTTACTGATGGCCCAGTGAAAGGAGGGAAGCATTGAGTGTTTTAAAGTACTGGGCTGTGAATAATGTGGCTGTTTCTGACAGTAATGCTGCTTAATGTGGAAAATCACTCCCCAGAACACTGAGAGTGCCTAAATAAGGACAATGGACAGATTCATCACGAGGCAGTTTTCAGTTTTTCAGAGGATTGGCCGTGTTAAGGGCAGCAGACAGAGGAGCTCCTCAGAACCCAGTCTGAGTACAGCTGCTGTACAGTCCCTGGAGAAATTCATCTGGGTGGTTTTAATCAACCTTAGCAACCCCCCCCCCCTCCCCCCGCCCCATAGAATCAGGTGTAAAGGTAAAGGTGTCATGTGACCCTTAAGACCCTTGTCATGTGACCCTTATGACCCTTATGACCAGGGGTGAAAGTAGTTTTAAATTCTTGCCGGGACTATTTGCCGGTACTTTCGGAAGTAGACGCGCATGCGCACTCACGTACTGCTTGGTGAAATCTCCGGTCGTAATCTTTTAGTGGTACGCAGTACCGGACCGCACCGGCTTACTTTCACCCCTGCTTATGACCCAAGATGGCGGTCTTGAGATGCATTCTGGGGAGTCCTGCCCCAGGACTGTTGTTTGAGGTTCATAATGGAGGCCAGCGCTGATTAAATGAACGGCAGGTTTCAGTTTAAAACAGGAAATGAGAAAGAGGTTTGATAAAGGCTGAGATTGTTTGTCAAACTCGTTAGCGTGCTCGGGCTTCCGGAGTCCCCTCTCTGCCTTTGTTTTCTTCCCCTTTTTTAAAAAAAGAGTCTAATGCCATACTTCTGCAAAAAAAAATATTATAATATCTAAACAAACAGGTATGTGTGGCACATATGGGATACATTTTAATATTAGAAAAGAGGAACAAAAGTGTTTAAAAAAAGCAGAACTGGGTTGTAACTTTCAGTATATGTATACTCTGTATGGCGTCTGGTAGCATTTAAAGGGAAAATGTCGGGCATTTCCAAAGTTTCAAAGGCTATGACCTATTTATACTCCTGAATTTGCTCATTACAGTTTAATATTGATGTGGTTTATGGTCAAGTAAAACATTGTTGGCATACTTTCTGTAAGTGAACAAAAAGTCCAAAAGTACACAGCTAACAAACTGCATTCTATTCTGAAACACGTGGGAAACTATATAATTTTATACTGAAGTATCTGTTCTATAAAAACCATTTGGTATCATGATCAAAATACCATACCATAATACCATTTTTCCTCAGAAACATGGGTATTAAAATTATTGACACCCCTGTTAGTATAGTATAGCCTTCCCTTTTCCATAATGTCTAATGTGTGGTACAACTGGGGAACACATAATACCCCAGTTGGTTGAACTGGTAATATGTTAAAACAAAAACACACACACACACACACACACGTCCCTGGTTAAAACTAATCCTCCCAGGATGGGGGATTATGGGTGGCCAGTTTCATGTAGTAATCCATCAGTGCAAATGTGTTTAGAATGGGTTTATTGTGCTTTTGGCATGAATCTGGCAACCCACCTCAAACCCTCATTTCTAAAATTATTGTTTTCATTCCACCTCATTTAAGACAGATTGAATTATTTATTACTTTAATTATTTATTATACTTAATATTATGTATGATGGTTAAGCAGCCAGATGTTTCATGCAAGTGTTGGGGGTCAGTTCCTTGCCGGGGAAATGCTGTTGCGTCTTTGCTCAAGGTATTCCACCTGAATTGCTTTTTGTCTTTAGTTCCTAAGTTGTGCGTGTGACCTCTTCTCCTGTTTTGGGTCAGGTTCATGGTCCAGCTCCACGAGGGACAGCTGACCCTCTTCCCCGTCAGCCGGGACCAATCGGCCGTCCCGGCTTCGGCCAGCCCCATGATCATCCACTTCTCAGACGGAAACGCCAGCGTGGAGAAGCCGCGGAGCTGCGACACCTTCACGCTGCTCACCAACCGGCACGAGTACCAGTGAGTATGACCTCACAGAGGCGGAGTCTGCCTGCACTGTAGGGTCAATAACGGAAGCTTCCGGGCATTTTAAGAGTTGGCCTCCAAAGCACCAAATGGGGGCGTATGCACATATAATGGTAGTTCAAAACACTGTCACTACGACCCCTCACCGCCATCTAGTTCAGCTTTGAGTTTAGTCTCTCATAAGGCCGGGTGCTTGTTACATTGTAAAATAAACCCATTCCAAAAGACATTGTTGCTTGTCTCTCATAAAACGTCACGCACTGTGAGACAATTATGCAATTAAAGCCTGTTTTGATTGAATTGCATGCGGCCTTAATTCAGACCTGGGTTTAAATGCTTTTTCTGCGTGTCTCACCATTGCGAGACTGAAAGACTTATGCAGGAAATACTCTTAAACGCAGACTGGAGTTCCACTGACTCCAGCCTTTTGTTGCTTCCAGCGCTTGGAAGGAAAGCATTCACTCCTGAGGAAAAATGTTACAACGTTGGCTTTTTCATTCTCATAATGGAGGTATTAGCATAGTATGCATGCGTGCCTGGCTTAGGCACAGCGAGAGGACTGTAATGAACTGAGGAGTATGACAGGGTGCTGGCTGCTGCTTATTGCTGTGGGTGACAGTAACAATCAGAAACAGTCCCTCAGCCGTCCCAGATAATGCTTAACCTCAATAACACGACAGCTTTGGAAAACTTACGTTATGACAGAGGAATGCCATGCTTGGCAATCTACGTATCACATAAATGTATGATATTTTATTACAAAAAAATCCCCAGATTAATATTGAAACGTCTAATTAAGTGGTACAGCTATATTGACAGGAATGTTTGTGAAAAGTGTACATGTACAAGCATACCAAAATATATAAATACTAAAGCAGGTTGAGAGTTAAACAAGATTCCAATCCCAGACTTTCTGGATTGATAATCAATATAACCTCTAGGGAAACAATTTGAGGCAAAATCTACATAAAATACTGCAAACTCTTCTAGCAATAATTTGTTTGTGACTCCTGCTGAAGCAAAGCTTTGCTTCTGTAAGTATGACACAGAGATTTGCTACTCTGAACGCTATTTGATTTAATGAACTAAAACTGACTACAGTAATGAATAATACAATAGAGCAATGAATGAAAAAAATCTAATCTAAATTCTTTTACAGCACTTCTCATAGCTCATTTTGGCCTTTGTCTCCAGTGGGTTGTGAGTGTGTCAGATGGTTAAGGGTTATTGTGTTTAGTGGCTGAAGTCAGACAGTGCTAACAGGCTTCCCGCGGAGCTGATATGAAGGCAACGGGCGCCAGCTTGCCAAACCACCTGTTCTCCCCGCAGGTTTCGGGTGCCGGTGTCGGAGCAGGCGAAGAGCACGGACGCCATTAAGAGCGAGAGGGACGAGTGGGTCCAGGCCATCGACAGACTGTGCCTGGAATGGAAGCGACGGTCGCAGATCGAGAGCCAGAACGTGTACGAGTGCATCGGCGCGCCCTTGAGGACGGGTGGTGCTGGCGCCACCGGAGGCACCGCCGTGGGCATCGGCGTAGGTGGCGGGCGGGGCAGAGAGACAGAGCGGGGTGTGGCTTTTCCAGCAGGAGTCACGGTGAGCGGGGAGTCGTCTGACGAGGACGTACCTGTGCCCAAACCCGCGTCCCTGCCAGCCCCGCCGCTGTCTCCAAGACCCGCCGGGCCCTTTCCACAATTCGCCATGGCCCCGCCCCCGCCCCCCATGGCCCCGGCACCTCCCCCGCTGCCCTCGAAATTCCCCATGAAGCCCACATCGAAGAGGACCAAAGCCTTCCACTGGGACCTGGTGGCCCAAGACAAAGTAACCCTTACAGTTTTCTGTTGACCTGCAATTTCAAGGCATTGCTTAGTTCCACCACACAAACGCTTTGATATTAAATCGCTGTTCCCAAGCAAGCAAAAGCTATGCATCAGGGCTTGAATTTAGTTCCACCACTGAGTGCTCTGTGTTTAAACGCACACCTCAGTCAAGCAAATGTCTTTCATAACACTGTGAACAGGCAAGTCTAAGTAAATGCCATATGCTGACTGAAGAAATGAAAAAAGAAAGCAAGTGTTGGCCTGGATGAATGACAAACCACATTATGGTTAGACTGAATGGTTTAGCGCATCAGCCATTTCTTTATTTAAAAAAAGAGGAAGGTCATTGTCAGACAGAATTATGATAATAATTCATGTCTTCTTTTCCATAAAAATCAGTATTTGTTCTTTTGTGATATGAAGGATTTTATGAAGCACTTTAAAAAAACAGACTTTGGCTGAGAACCAATCAAACACACTTAGTCTGTGTGGGCATGTACAATTCAATCTTTACAGACTTTACTGTTGTTAAGGGCATGTATTATTTTAGAATGAAAAGAACACATTTCAAAGGCTATATTTGCTCGTCCTAACAAAGTAAAAGAAACTTAAAGAAGAGTGTGTTGGGATGTGAAGTTTTGATTTGTTTTTATTGAATTATATACGCCCTTAAAGCCTGACAGAGACTAAGTGTGCTTCATTGGTCAACAGCCCGGCTCTCTGTGAGAATGACTTCCTGTTTGCCCCGGACAGATCGGGAAGACCATGTGGATGAAGTGTAATTCAAAGGTCCGGATCGACGCGGCACGCTTGTTTGAGCAATTCAGCGTTCAGGACATGGGAATCCTCGGGGGACTGGAGTCCAACAACAACGTCAACATCATGCTGAACGACAAAGTCGCCCACAACTTCAGTGAGTACTCCCAGAATGCACTGCTGTATGACACTATTAATAGCCTACTTGATTCATCCTGACGTTTTTGAGTTAAAATTTCATCCTGCAAAATAATCCTAAATGGAAAATGGGAATATCAGTGAAAATATGAGTATTGTGGCTGAGAATGTCGATTTCCTGACTCTACTGAAATAAGTTCCCTTGTGCTCTGATGTACATTTGCGTGTTCATTATAGATGAGAGCTAACTGAGAAGTAACTTCTGCAGGAGCGTGCATTTCGAAACAGTCCGGTTTCAGTCTGAAACATCTGTGTTTATTTAAATTACTATTCATATATGAGTGATTACTGTTCATATGAGTTGTTATTCTTTATATATTACATACATATTACTGCATCTACGCTCTTGTTTAACTCTTTGTCTGCCCAGTGCTGGTCAGAAGCTGCCCCTCTGAGTGGGTTCTGCTCAGGATCCGTCTCTGTCATTCAGGGGGTTTCTCTCCGCCCCTCTTGCACATGGCTCACTCAGAAAGGGTCTCAGGTCTGGGATCAATGCAAAGCTACTTTGTGGCAATTTGTGCAATAAAAAGCGCTGCACTAATAAAATTGAATCGAAGTGAATTAAGCCCTTTGAACACCGCTCTTCAATCCATCACCGCAGATACCCAGCCAGCCATAGTGCTCATCCATCATTTATCTGTGAGCAAACACTGTTTACTCCAGTCAGGTGCAGGTGACCTGCTAATTCCCTCCAACAGACGCAGAGACGGGCTCCCATTTTCACTTCTCTCAAACACACTTCCCCATTCATTTATAATGACACTAAATTATGATTGTAAATGACAGGCAAATTCATGATTTATGGACCAGCACTGCAATTTTTTTTTTTTATATTCTCATTTCAGAGTGTGTCGTTTCAGAATGTCTCATTTCAGAGCTGACGTCTATGAAAAATCATACAGATAACATAATTTAGGGTAGACAGAGGATGGCGTAGCATAGCAATATCCCGCACAGCGGTGGAGTTCTTTCAGCGTGGTTTTCCGTCTTTGATGAGGATCAGTCGAGCCCTCTCGCCTTTTAGCCTCAGGCTACAGCTATTCAAATATCCTTCTCTCAGGAGCCGGTCGTCCCTGCAGACCCCGTCTCTTCAAAACCAAATTTAAGTCGGCCTTAATGTCTGGCCTTTGGAGACCCCTCTCTGCTTTGCTAGACGGCTGACATGAGGTCTCTGTGTATCAGACAACAGCTCCAGTACCCCAATCAAAACAAACATGAAAGATGGCTGTAAAATTCATCTTAAATATCGAGAACTCAGGCATACGGTCTGAAAAATTCATAGAAGTTCCAGATTGATTGTTTTCGATGTTGCAGTTGATAAACTTGAGTGCTAAATACGTAAGCTTCAGTTCCCTTCCTAAATGCTGTTCACTGCAATCTTGTTAGCGTGGCACGATAACGATGACAATTTAGAAACCTGTTTGATAATAAACCTCATGAAAATGAGGGTCATTTCAAAGGCTCTTTCACTACTGCCAGCTTCTTTACACAAATTATTATTGACAAATGTTGCTATCTGTTATTTTAATACATAGAAAGAATCACTAAATCGGTATACTTCCAGTTTATTGCGAATTGTGCCATTTGTAATATTGAAATAATACGTTGAAAGCCACATATGTCATGTCGTAGGAGTCACATTTATGCAGATCTATATTTCTGTTGATTTTGTGTTTAAGTGTGTTTATCCTTGCAGTCATTTTACAGTTCCTGTGTTAAAATTCTATGTTTGGTAATATCAAAAAAATAATATTGCGTGCTGGCTATCAATGAAAAATGTATTCTAAGATCATTGAGGCCGGCTGTCATAATGACCTGGAGTGTTTTGCCAGGTCGTCCACCGGAGGCAGAGGTTCTGGAGGGTTCAAAGCTTGCCACAGTGCTCGTGAGCCTACTTGCGCTTCCTGCCTGTTCTCGTCATTAACATTCTTACGTTCTAACATTCTCTCAGGACCAATGCGTGATGTAAATATTTAAATATGTTGTACTTCTCAGAACTGCCACTAGATGGAGGCAGTTCACCGGGATGGTTGAGAACCAAGAGACGCAATATAAATAGCCTGTAGGAGTATGAAATGTGTAACAATGGAGAAATAACAAGGCCAGCTACTAAGTGAAAGGCAAGGGGAAGACTAAGGGAAAGACTACATTGGCTTGTCATCCAAGGATAAGTACACTAGCTACCAACACATCGACATAGGAACCAATAGCCTCGGAGTGTGTTTTTGTAAAGCACGACTCTCCTAGTTTTGCATTGATGTGAACAACAACGAGGCTTTGTATTGATCTCAGCCCCCAATTTCACTGCAGTAAAATTCAGCTCTGTACAAATTAGTGAGATGACGATTATATGAGCACGGCTGAAGTTGGTGACAAAGCAGAAAAACGTATAGGCACGCAGAACCCAAGGTTACGCCACCGGCACACTACAGAGCCCGTTTTATGAGACGGAACAAAATTTGAGCTTTTGAGTCGTTCCATCTAATGAGAATACAGATGAGCCAGATATGATTTTTGACTCTTCATTTTAAAGCAGCTTATTATCATATGTGGTTGTCATAGGGACCCGCATGTTTTGTTTCATAATACTTCTGCAATTCATGCAGGAGAAAAAAAAAAAACACAGACAGTGGAAGTGCTACCCTGATCGATGCATATATGAATATGTGAGATATGTTTTGCATGAGGCCTGTGCGGAACATTCATAAATCACGACGAGTGAGACGTGGCGCAGATGCGGTGTGAGCTCAGAGTTAAATCTCGCTCAGATCGAGGCGACCGCTAATGATGTTGATTGGCCAACTTCCAGCCCAAAATGTGTGAGTAGGTAACTCATTAGGGGAAAACGCTGCTGCTTACGGGATATTTCCGTCTCCGCGAGGCGTCTGTTTGTGTAGAAACATCAGCTACTCTTCAATACAATGTGTAAAAATACTATTTGTGTGGGCTAACCAGGGAGTTTAGAAAATACTGGCCTGTGACCATCTCTTCTCTGCGCTCGTAGTTGGGAATTACTAACCTGTAAGCCAGGGGGCAGTGACGTGCCGGAGCAGATGTTCACTGTTTTCTCTCGCACCCTGGCCCATACATTTTCACAAATGTTATGACTGCAGTATGGAACAGGAAGGCAGCAAGAGGGGTCAAACACAGCAACGCACCACTTATAATAATTAATTAACAATATTAATTTGCCCGGGGGCCTTGGTGTAACATGAAATTGCCTGCAAATTAATAAAATCCTTAATTCGTCTGTCTTTAACCCTTTCTAATCTGTTTAAAGAATAAATTTAGTCTGTATGGAAAAAAAACACGTTTATTTTAAAGTATAAATCATGACAAGCAAGTGGTTCTTATGATTAAATTGTGATCGCTGTTACAAAAGAGAATGGTGCGAGATCATTAGTGTTCGTTTTGTGATTGATCTCGCGCGGGCTGACCCCAGCAGACCCCCCCCCCCCCCCCCGCCATGCATGGGATGCATCACGATCGTCGCCACAAGCCTGAGCTCTGCGTTTGGAGTTTGGCTCTGTCAAGCCGCGGCGCTCGGAGACTCCACCGCCCGCAGCCTACCCCAGGCACTCCATCTCCCTGCTGCGAGCAAAAGAGAGGGCGAGGTGCCACCGCTGAAATATTTACTCTACCACCCCCCCCCCACCCCCCCACAGACTAACCACATATGCATGTACTCACGACGAGTGCTTAAGCTTACCCTGCCCCCCCCCCCCACTCCTCACAACAGCTTCCGACACTGGCTTTACTTAGCGGGAAATCCCTCCTGCCTCTTCCTTCTGTCCTCAGCTATAAAAAATGAATCTCAAGACAACCGAGGCCGACCAAAAAAAATAAGTAAGCGAGATGTGGGCATGTTTTTGAGTGACCCAAAAGCTCGAAAGAAGCCCCGCTCACAGACATCATGATGAAATTACAGTTTTCAAATTCCCCCAGAATGAAAACTTGCCCAACCCCCAGCATCAACCCAATAAAACATCAGTATTGCGTCATTTTTTTTTTTGAAAATAGAAAATAATCCACTTTACTACTTGCACAGTACTTCTGTGACTGCGGGGCCTTGATAATAGCTCTCGATTTTGAATAACAAATTTGAGCAAGTTTTAATTTGCTTAAGCACTGTTTTTAATTAATCTCATGCACTGTTGAGCTTATTGTTTTGTGAAAAAGTTTCTTAATTTAAGCCGGTCTGTGTCTATACATTGGGTAGAGAGGATTAATTAGGCCTGCAGAGGATGTCTGGCTGGGGTTTTCCTCCTGAGCAGATGCTAGGAATCTGCCGCCGTTAAATATGAAATAAGCTCTGACAGAGCGGATCTCACTCCCACCGATAACGTACATTCGGCCCCTTTCTCTCGCTCATCTCAACAACCGTTCGTGGAAAACTGACACCGAACATGCTCCCGTGCGCCTGGGCGTGTCGCCCGATCACCTGACGCGCCGCAAAAGATGACAGGGGGAATGGAGATAGCTGCAGAGTGGTGTTATGATTCGTAGCAGTCGCACGCTCTCAGTTGGCACCGAGGAGATTGGATGTATCGCTGCGGTTACACCGGTAAGAGCCTCTCCCTTGGGGGGGCTGGGGGCGGGGGTGGGGGTGGGCGGGTGTCGGCTGAGACCAGGCGGAGACGGAGGCAGCAGCCGGCTTGCTGTTGGATTCGGCACTTGAGGGTTGGGGCGGAGCGGCCGGAGGACCGAAAGCGTGGGCGTTTTTTTAATTCAGATTCCTTCCCTTTTCGCTCATCCCCTCCAGAAGCTCAGGTCAAAGTTCAGGAGAGGCAATTACGCAAAGCATATGCTCTCCCGGCGGGGCTTTATGATGTCATCGCTCAAAGCCGTTCTGTGTCGTTGAATGCGCCCGTTCAGGTTCGTCTGTGTGGCCTCCTCTCCTCGCCGCTATGGTGTGCTGTGGGCTCAGTAAGAGGAAAAGGCCAAATCGGTCAAAATTTAGGCCTCACAAATGAATATAAATGGCAGAACAAAAGAGCATAGATGTTCCCCCTGGGCGAGAAAACACACATCTTTATCTCGCAAATCCTTAGGAAGGAATCAGCAGAAAAGGAACTAGCTTTCTTTTGTACTGAAAAATAATAAGGGAGATGTCATTATATTCAAAGTAGACTGAACAGAACAAAAATGGCTCACATTATAGGAGTGTTGGAGTCTCACCTGGCCACCAAAGTTGTTCAGGTTTGTTAGTTTGCCTGGTTCTGTTTGACTAGCTTGTCAGGGCATGTAGTAGAAGTGAACACCATTGATTAGTGAAGACCAGACTTGACACAGTGCTAGATACCTGTATTTATTCAATTATTTGTTTGTATGTTATGTCTGATAATGACAAACAGCGAATGACGCCATTTTGAGACAAAAGTTCCGGAACCATAGACGTCACATATTGAAATGGTCCTTTGTTAATCAGAACACAGTATTGATTCTGTGTGCACACATCATCAAAATGAGACATCATTTAACAACAGAGTGGACAACAACTTCCTGCCGTGGCGCTAGAGAAAAGAGAAAAGTGAGCTTCCTTAAAACTAAAAACTCAAACAAGCACCCCTAATCGGTCATGAAATCTCCCCATATGCTGACTTGAGGTTGGGGTAATAACTTATACATGAGAGAGCAGGCATGCTGGGATACTTAAACATCCTGAAGCTCTTTGGGGGGAGCTTAATTGGAGCAGTCTGAAAACTCCTGCTCTGTTACTTCTCTCTAAATACAAACAAAACAAAACTGTTACAAACACTTAGGAGTTTTGAAGAGTAAACTACTCAGTTCCAGTGCTGATGCATACACTTGTGCTAGACACTAGAAGAAGGGGTTTGTGTGTAATCTCGGCCCTGGAGAGCACTAATCTATTTTATAGTGTGCTGAATATCCCAGTGTCTGTAGGCACACCTGTTACTGACTGGCAATAAATCTATTCCCTGGCTCCACAAATGGATCCTTACGTCTGGATATGAATCGTGATACTGCGATTTAAAGCACTCGCCGGCTTAGCTTGAGCACCGTACGTTTTTGACTAAAAAGAATTAAATCGCCCAAATCCGCGGTAAGCCGATCATCCATGCTGCGGCCGCAAAGCGATCCGTCCTTAAGATGCGTCTGGGCTGGGCTCTGCGCCCCTCTGACATCACGGCCTTTAGCTGGCTCTGATTGGAAGAGGATGTCCCTCAGATGTGTCTGACATCGTGGCCTTAAGATTGCTCTCATTCGATGATGTCACCTGGCAGCCCATGGGGTAGTTGCGCAGGAAGTTAGGGGAGCGAGCTTGGCATGGATCTTTTTATTTTTTTGTTCACAGGACGTTTTTTGCATCGAGGGAGTGAATTATCCATGTGTCGCCTTGGTGGCAGGGTTGGTGACATTTGGCTGAAGCTCCAGGTCTCTTAACTGCTGCCCGTTCATCTGCCCTGCCATCGCTGAAGTGCGGGTGTCGCTATGGCGATCCGATGCATTTCCTCATACTCGTAATGGCCAATTAAATGTCAGGCGGCAGCCGTTCATTAAGCCGTGGATATTAAAGTGTCAGGAGTGGGTGTCGTTTCACTGCCTGGAAATGTTCAACCTGCAGTCTAGACAAGGACAGAGACCTTCGGACGAGGGCCACTTTGGGTGCCACATCTGACGTTCAGGGTAATTTGAGCCGTTAACCAATGAAGGGGTAATCATGTCCCTTGGTTAGCATTTCGCTGTGAGCAAAATGCTAGTCCATCACCAGAACCTCGAAAACAGACTGTGTAATTAACTCTTGTTAATTGGAAAATTGTTAGTGACTCTCTAACCTAAGGAAGGCCAACCCTGCTATATGAGAACTATAGGGCATGGCAGGTTTTGTTTCAAACTTATAAGTAGCAACTAATTCAAACTCAAGAAATCAAGCGAGGGGAGTTAACCGTGACATCGACCGTGTTAACTGATCAATTAAGCGCTGATCAGCGACAAAAACCAGCACAACCTGCAGTGCTCCAGGCCTGGGGTTGGCCAGCACTGGCTTAGAAAGCCTCTAATTAGTGCGTGATGTGGTTCCAGGGCCGACAGAGGCTGGACACAATCGGGTTCAAGGTCCCAGCGCTGGGCTAGCGCTTCGCTCGTAATGATGTTTCACGCTAGGGATTGGGAGTGCCCCGAGGTCTGCAGATTAAGGACCTTGTGGCAACATGAAAGGGGTTGTGGGTAATGTAGGCAGGTGAAACGCATAAGCTCTTTGTCAGGGTCTGTGAACTCTCACAAGCAGGGAGAAAGAAAAAGAGAGAGGCGATGAAAAGGCGCTCACCTTTTCTGTTACATGTCGAGTCTTGAGGCGCTCTGCCCCCAGCTCGAACGGGAGGATAATCGTCCTATCGCGCAGGGGTTTTTTGTGTTCAGTCAAAGGCTTCTCCCTCTTTTAGTAATTTATTTATGAATTCCCGTCTTTCACCTTCAGCTCCTGCGCTTTGGTGAAAAGGTGAAAGAAAGCCCACGCATTCACACACGAAAGCGGCGACTGATCGGAAAACCCCAGGCCTCACACCGGGGGGTTGGACGGGCAATTAAGAGGAAGTCCTTTTGTCTTCAAAAATCATCTTCTGTTTTTTTATCGAGGAGGAGACAAGCCGTTTCATTGCAAGGGAGGAATGGTCCTTGTCAAGGAATAAAAAACTGGCTGGAACAGTGCCACGAGGAGGGGTTGAGTCTCTTTTTGTTGTCTTTGTTCCCTTAGATATTTTCCTCAAAAGTTTCCCTGTGAAGCCTGGGGAGCTGAAGGACAAACTGTGCATCATTAACGAGGAGGACGGGGGGCTCACCGATGAACACATCGCCTCTTTGCGGAGGTAAGATCTGTCAGGGGCCGTAATAAACCCTCAAAAACCGTTTAGATCCCTTGTAATGTGCGTGTCAGGCCTGCCGCTGAATACGCGGCGACACAGATTCAATTACAGAACGTGCCCGACCACCCCACCCCCCACCTCCCCACCACCAAACCTTCCCTGCCCCCCATAGGGTTTTCAGAGGACTTGGTTGGGGGTTGCTGAAGGTTGGGGGGAGCTGAACTTCAGCACAGTTGTGAGGCAGACCACGGGGGATTTGAGGAGAATAGGAGCAAACATTAGGGTGGAAGGAAGTCAATGCAGGCTGAGCTAAAAGGCTAGCATGAAACTTCAGAGTCATTGACAGTTCAAGCAGGGTGCGGGGGGGGATGGGGGGGTACTAAGGGAGGAAAATGAAATCCAGGAGACTTTATATAACACTGATAATGCCAGAACCTTTTTCCAAGACATGTTAGGGTATGAAATTTTCATGGCGGACCGTTTGAGGAGATGGACACTATTGCGCCGGTCTCAGGGGGGGCATGACGTTGAAAGCTGATAAAACGTTCCTTTGGCCCGAAATCTCGGTCTGCGGTTTCTCCGCGGAGCCTTTTGATGTTGAAGGGCAGCTGACCTGTTCAAAGAGGAAATCATCTAATGCAGAACGCTGCCGCATTAGGGCCCTCCCGACCCCCCGCAGGCCGAGTCGCGGAGGCGCGTTTTAAAGCCGCCGTGGCACGAGGCACGAGAAGCAGAGAATTAATAGACGGCGCTCCTGACGGCGGATGAAATATTAATGGCCGCTGGCCGCAGCCACTCCTGTGGGTGGGTCCCAGGGCTCATGAAAAAGTGATCGTCGTGAAGGTCTGGAGCCGGAGACGGGCAGCAGCTTCGTAACCGCGGACACGGTGCTGGGGCCCTGGTTCAAACGTGGTGCGGTTTGAGCTTCAGCCAGCCATCACAGGCGTTCTGGCTTTATGGAACCTGACTCGGGCCATCAGAACTATTTGGCTTTTAATCACTGGGCTTTTCCTCGGTCCAGTGGAACCCAGTGTAGCATGATGGGCTCAGAGAGAGAGAGAGAGAGAGAGAGGGAGGGAGGGAGGGAGGGAGGGAGAGAGATGGAGGAGAGGAGAGTGGAGGTAGACAAGCATATGGGTCATTTCACCAGGTGTTGGCTGAGAAACAAGGCCCTTCACACACATGCAGATACACACACACACACACAAACTCACAAACAAACACTCACACAAACAGATTCACAAAAACACAGACAAGCAAACACACAGAAACAGATAAACAGATTCACACACATGCAGATACACATACACACACACACACGTACATACACACAAACACAGAAGGTTTCACACAAGCACAAACACATTCACACACATGCATGCACACACACAGCTCTTACTTGACACATCCTCACATTTTGATCAGAGGAGTTCGACTGAACAGCTGAACAAATTGGGATCTCTCCTGCCTGTCAGCAGCCGTCCTCTGACTTACCTCCTTCTCTGATGCAAAGGGAGATGACAGGCAGCATGCTTCTAAAGAAAATGAGCGTTCATTAGGCACGGGACTTGGTCCAATGCGGACGTTTCCCATTGGAAACCTCTGGGAATAATGATGGCTAATGTGTGTAACTGTGAATCTGTTTGTGTGTGTGTGTATCTGCATGTGTGTGAATCTGTTTATCTGTTACTGTGTGTTTGTGTGTCTGTGTTTTTGTGAATCTGTTTGTTTGAGTGTTTGTTTGTGTGTGTGTGTGTTTGTGTATCTGCATGTGTGTGAATCTGTTTAACTGTTTCTGTGTGTTTGTGTGTCTGTGTTTCTGTGAATCTGTTTGTGTGAGTGTTTGTTTGTGAGTTTGTGTGTGTGTGTAGGGCCTTGTTTCTAAACCAACGCCTGGTGAAATGACCCGTATGCTTGTCTACCTCCACTCTCCTCTGCTAAAGAGCGCCCCCCCCACCCCTCACCTTACCTGTTGGTTTCCCCGGCAGGTACGTTCCCACCCCGGATGACGTGGAGATGTACAGATCACACAAAGGCCCTGCCTGCGAGCTGCATGTGGTCGACCAGTACATGATGGAGGTGAGTCTCCCCACTTCCTTCCTGTTCCTGTGACCTCCACAGTCTTTGCCCTGCCTCCCCTACCCTCCCTCCCCTCCCTCCCCTCCCTGCTGTGCTGTCAGCTGCTGGAGGTGACATGAGAGACGCCGAGGTGTTCCTCTCATGGTGTGACGGACAGACCGGGTGACAGATTTTCCGGTGTGACTCGTGACGCTCATCGCAGAAAATGTGGCCTCATCCTCCCGCCTCCCGCTATGTGCCTTCACTTTTTGCTAGCCAGTTGATTAGCTTCATTAGGCCAGCTGAACACTACTATACCAGCTACAATACATTTCATTACATTACAATCATTTAGCTGACTCTCTCATCCAGAGCGACTTGCAATACTGGGTGCATCCACCTGCTTATGAGTAATAGAGCCAGACCAGAGCTAACCACGTTTCCCAGCTAGCAAGTACTCAAGTGGCATTAATTAAACATTACCTTTTATCTCCCTAGTTACCCAGCTACACACTCTATCAATGTTTATCCACCTTTTTACCTAGGTAAACGCACTACCTGTGTTTGTTCACTTGTCCTTTAATTAGTGTTTACAGAGTGTTTTGTCATGTAACAAATATTCTCAAAAAATTCTTCTCGTACGAAAAACTTTTCCAACTTCTGTCACAGCCATAGTGCATTCACTTTAGGTTATTTCAAGGTCAGCATGTAATATCAGAACATAACATTCTCAAGGTCCTCTTGTTATATTCCAACAGCCTAAAGGACTTTCGTTGAAAAACTTTAATGGAAAAAAAAATGAAGGAATGTTTTGTGAATGTTTCTTACACTATAAGAGAACGCTCAGTGCAAATATTGTATAAAATGATAACACAACTGGACAGAATTCATATTGAAAATGGGAACATTTCCAAAAGCATTCACAATGTCGTGAGAACCTTTTAATCTCTTCATATGGCCTTTTAAATTTCAGTGTCAAATCACTAACAGGTATCTTCCTAACAATGTTCTGAACAAAAAATGTCAATGAATATTACTATTAATTGTTGTTATTAATTTATTTCCCTGCAGCTATTTCTCCCCTTGAAATGAACAGGCCATTTCGGTGGACGCTACTCATTCATTCATGTATTCATTCGTTCATAATAACCCACAGCCCTGATTAGCTGAAAGTGCCGGTGCTGGAGCGAAGCTTCACCCCCTCATAAATAAACAGCGCAGTGCACTTGCATTTCAAATGTTATAGATTCAATTCCCACAAAGAGCTTTGAGGTTGTTCCCTTGAGCCAGGTATTTCACCTGAATTGCTTCAGTAAAATATCCAGCTGTATAAATGGACAGCGTGTGTAAAAAATAAAAAATAAAAATAAAAAAAAAGCGTCTGCTAAATGCCTGTAATGTAAGTGTAATTGTCTCTTCGTGTGGGGGGATGAAATCTCCCAGGATGAAGATTTGTCCCAGATCGCCCTCCCTTTTCCCCTTCAATGCTCTGAAGAACCTCCACAGCTCAGGGGGGTTAGAGACAGTGAACACAGCCCAAAACGCTCCTGTGAGTGTGTGCAGCGCGCGGCTCACCCGGCACCTCCAGGCCAGCAGGCCCGCAGGGAGCGCCAGACCATGCAGGGCGAGGGACAGCCAGGAGTGATTTATTACACCTGAGCCCAGGTGCGAAGGTCCTCCAGGAAGCGGCGGGCTCGAACCCGTAGCCCCTGCAGCATCCTGGCACACACGCGCGCACGGCCCCAGTGCACCGTGGCCACTTGGCGGCCGTTACCGAGCCCCCACCGAGACCTTAAACACCTTGAACATTCCGCATTAGAATTCCGCTCCGGTCCGCTGATGCTAGCAGTGGAAGACCCCCAACCCCCCTCTCCCCAGCCGCCGTGGTGGAGCACCATAGCAGGTGCTTGCATGGTGCAACAAGGCAGCTGTTTTGAGAGAGGGGAGATAACAAGATGGAAATAGACTTCATGCCGCTGCTTCTTGACTTCGCCCCACAGAGGTTTTTAAAGGCCCCACGCTAACCGCTCATCAGGACTGCGGAGTATAATAGCTGGGCTGGGGAGGCGGGCTTGTTATTGGGAGGTTGCAGGGTCAATTTCCATGTTGGGTGCTACCTTTATACCCCTGAGCAAAATACCTTGCCTTAATTGCTTCAGCGCACACTAAAAATGCAAACGAAATAATAAATGAATACATAAAAAATAGCTTTAAATAAGCAAAACTATCAACCAACGAGACACAAAGACATCCTTAATAAAATGCCTTAAAATTAAGAAGGTGCAATTGAATTAAGAGAAAATATATAGGTGGTACAATGCTATAATATGTGATGCTAAGAAAATCCCTTTAAAGCCACACAAAACAGTTAGTGTCTAAAGTTTATAAAACCATTAAAATTTCATTTTGCTCTGTACTCATCCAGCTGTAAAAATGGGTAGTGTGTAAAGATAGTATACTGTGTAAGTTACTTTGGGTAAGAGCATATAATGATAACTGAATGAAGTGTAAAACATAAATAATGACCCCTTCCCCTCCTCCCTGTAGATGTGTAACATCCCTTTCCTGAGTGCTCGCCTCGATCTGCTGCTGACGATCAGAGAGCTTCCTATCAGCATGGAGGATCTGCAACCGGTGAGTAGTCACACAAAACCCGGTTAGTATGGTCATGCCAAACTTGGTTAGTACATTCATGCCAAACTCGGTGAGTACACTCACACCAAACCCGGTGAGTACAGTCACACCTAACCTGGTTAGTATTGTCACGCCAAACCCGGTGAGTACAGTCACGCCCCAAACTCGGTTAGTATGGTCACGCCAAACTTGGTGAGTACAGTCACACCAAACCCGGTGAGTACGGTCACACTAAACCCGGTTAGTATGGTCATGCTATACCTGGTGAGTACAGTGGGGTCAGTCTCTAGTTTGGTGAAAATGAATGAGATGTTAGCCACCTTCTGTGGGACTCACAAACCCGCAGGTTTTAAATTTTCAAATTTCTAATTAATTTGTTTAGGGCATTTCACAGCCTTTGCCACAATATGCTTTACAATAGACCTTGGTCTTAACACCCACAAAACAAGCTTATGGCAACTCTGAACAGGAAAGACTCCCTGTGTGAAACAGACTGGAGGAAGAACTAGACTTGAAAGGGGAAGTCCATCTCTCTGTGACAAGGTCGGAGTGCGAATCCATAATTGTCAACATGGTCAACTGGTCACCCGTCAATTCAGTGTCTGTAATGACCAACATGGGCAGCTGAAGGATGCAGTCCTTAGTGCCATGGTGACAGAGACCGAATGAGGACTGAAGTCAAACCCATTGTGTGTTTTACATAATTAAGTTTATACTCCCCTGCTTTTACACGCAAAAGAAGCATATGTGCCGGCAGGAGAAGAGCCCAGAATGACACATACACAGCATGGAAGCGCACTCTCCGATGGGTCTTCACAATTAAGTATCAATTGTTAATGCGAGCATGGCTTATGCAATGAACTAATTGTGAGAAGCTGTGTTTGTTTTATGACAAAAAATGCACTTCATTGAGCAAAAAAAACCCCAAAAAACAGGCTACAGCTCCTATGTGGTACAGCTGCGTTTCCCACGGCATATATAGAAGGTCAAACCATATATATGGTCAAATCTGCACCATTCCAGTGCTGATTTAGAGGTGTTGAAATCTCTGTACAACCAGTTGAGAACAACCATCAGCTTAATTGCTTTTATATTCAGTTGTCACAAAATACTCATTGAAACCTGAGACATTCCAAATCAATAACCACAATAATAAAAATGAACAAGATAATTGCAATTAGCATTCTTTTTTGGCTATAACCCTGAAACCCTGGCATCAGAAGTGATTCTTCATTTATTAATTTGTGGTTTTATATTTCAGATGGGCGATGGATGGTGACATATAATCAGAAGGTTGCAAGTTCGCTTTGGGTCACTGCCATTATGCCCACAAGCTATCCAATCTTAATTACTTCAGAAATACAACAGCTGCATGAATAGATAATATTGAAAGTATTTTCTGCAAATGTTCAATGACCCTTGGTGAGTGTATCTGAGTGAAAGAGAGAGAGAGAGAGAGAGAGCGAGAGAGAAAAATATATATCTTCTTAAAATAGCCATGAGTTAATTTAGGATTATGCTCAGAAATCAAATCATAGCTCAGTCTTGTCACTGTGTGTTTTCCTCAAATATATGGAACGCGAATGACAGGATCACTCATGCAAAGAGTAAGCTCTGACAGACAGAGGGGCTCTCAACAGTGCGAAAATGGACTTGAGGAGAGCAAGGATCAGGCATTATTTTATTTTGGGTCTTAAAAAAAAAAAACAAAAAAAACCTGAGTGTACTGTGGGAGAAATGCGACGCTGCCCCTGCGCCATCTCTGGAGCGGAGCTGGAGCACCACTGCAGTCAGCCCTGATAACTTGGAGGCCCTCCACAGTTTGTGTCAGCAGAGTTCTGCCACGAAGTAGGCAGACCCGTTCTCCAAGACTATTTACCTCAGCAGTTTAAACACCAGTGTGGGAGAGAGAGAGAGAGAGAGAGAGAGAAAAGGAAAACTCCTCTGCCTTTTCAAGGTCATGTCACTTATGAAAGACATACTTCTTCATACACACCAATCACCAAACTATGCATTTAATTGGGCTGTATTGTAGCAACTGCGAGTTATTGGCACCACTTAGTCAATATTCACACTCCTTGGGCTAGTCTGAATTTTCTGTGACTGCTATCCTAATGCAGCTGCTTTTAGACTTTAAGACTCCTCATTTAAGTACCTTTTTTTTTTTTTTTACATTTGTCCCATCCACCTAAGTAAAACTGAAAAGTACAAATTGTGCTTTTGACTTTCAGTTCGCTCTAAGGAATATGCCAGCTCATAAGTTTGCAGAACAGCAAAATCGTAGCTGTCTGGGGGGTAGTTAGACAGTTTGATCCAGTAGTTCTTCTCAGAGCATTTGATTGGGTTTTTTTTTTTCTTTTTATTCTTTTTTTTTTGAAAACTGGATTCTAGCAGCATAATGAACATCACATTTTCCACCAAGGTGCGTCCTGAGGGAGCCGTTTTACCTGTCGGCGGCGCTGTCTGTCATCCATGCACCTGCGTTCACCACCGCTGTGCTGGCCCGGAGACAGACACAGTGTTAGTGTTAGTCACCCCGGTGCTTCCACGCGTCTACGGAGGTGTGAACGCTGACCTTTCTTCTCTGGCAAATCTTGCAAGCTGTCATGCCGTTTCCACACTGGCTCACATACATCAGCAACACACACAAAATTCAAGCTTGCTCTTCCTTCCTTGAGGCCTCCGGAAGTAGACACATGTTTTTTTTTTTTTTCTTCTACTTTTTTATTTTTTTGGTTTTCTCAGGTGAACCTCAGGTTATCTCATGGTATGCTAAAGGAAGAAATGGACTCACTTTCTCCATGGCAACGGCTAAGCGAATAAGCAGGAAACCTGCATGTGTGTATGGAGGGAAACAGGAGATCTGCTACAGTTTGGCCCTGAATCTTAAAAAGCCATCTGACCGCTGCTCTGGTGCCACGCGCTCACATTAAAACTGTAAACCTTTGGCCTTGTGCAAAACAGTATTTAAACCATGTAGCTGAAAAGAATGCTAATGGTCTGCTCGGCACCAAAAACATAGTTTTTATTTTTTTTTTAAAAGGTGGTCTTCAAGTGTGTAGATGTTATTTATTGTGATCGGTGTGGGGAGGATGCGTCTGCTCTCTGCTGAAGCCGTGTTTCGAGTCTGAATCATTTCTGGGTCTGTGTATTGCATGCTGAGGGCTAGACAAGAATCCAGCAGATGGAGAGAAAGGTAAAACAGTGGGCATGGAACTCATACACGTTTGCATCGCTGCTTATTTAAAATACGGCATTCAGGAATGGGGTAACACAACGGGATGGATGCTTGAAGTCTCCATGTGACCATTTCAATTTCAATCTTGAATTATTCTGGGTCACTGACAAAATGAATGTGTACAATTTTTTTTAAAATAAAAAATTGTCAGAACATTAATAATTTATTTCCCAGCTGGGTGTTTCCACCCTTGAAGTCAATAGGCAGGTTGAATAGGTGCAACACATTCTAGCATTCATATTAAAGAACCACAGCTCTGATTGGCCGACAGGATTGGTGATTGTCCAACTCCCTCAGTTGAAGGATATTCAAATTATGCCCGATTGTGACATCACAACTGGAGCCAATTTCAAAATTATTCTAAAACAGCCATGAGTTCTCAAATGTTCACCCTAGCAAAACAACTATGATTTCAGTATCTTTAGTGTTATGATGCCCATGAACCCAAAGGAGTATACCTGTCTCCACTAATATGATCAGCTGATCTTGGTCGTCACACCATTGAGTAATTGTATTGGGTGTGTTTTGCTCAGCATGAGTATAAAAGCCACAGCCACGTCGACCCTCTTCAGAAAAGAATTGGCTCCCACTGAATTACATCAGTGAACCACACTACAGCAGTCATCCACATATACTGGAACATCGTCCCCTGGACAGTCACTGACCTCCCACAAAGGTGCATGTTTTGTGTTGCTGCGACAGTGAAAAGAAAAACTAAGGAGACTAACATAGGGCTCACACGCTGATCTCAAAAGCAACTGTGCAGGGAACATGAGGAGAACTTATGCTCTTTTTTCAGTAAATACTTTAAGTCCTGGGATTTTCTGATGGGGTAGGCTGTTTAAGCCACAGACGCTAAGCAGGATTTCAGACGCATGTGAGAGACTGGGTGCTGGGGCGGAGAGAGAGAGAGAGAGGGAGAAGGAGAGAATGAGAAAGAGAGAGAGGGAGAGAGAGAGAGATGGGGGGAGCAGGTAGCCATGGCAGCCTTTTTGAGCTTGCAAGGTGCGATTTTTCCACATCTCAAGGTTGCCAGAGGTGCGCTGAATTCCTGGTGGTATTGTAAGCGTTTTTCATAAACATGAAACGTTTGCATTCCAGTCGCTCTCCTCAGACCCCCGTCGCTGTGGAGGAAGCCGTGGAGCACACCCCTCTCTCTCTCTCCCCCTTTATTTGCTGTTCATGGAAAGCGAGTTTCGCGCCGGCGTGCGGGTTTCGCCTCCCGGAACGCGATTTGCATGCCCGTCTCACAGAAGCAGATGGCGGGCGGCGAAGGCGCTGCTCGCGAGCATAGAGCATGTGCAGTGTAGGGGCCTTGAGGTTACCAGACAAACCCGAACATATGGACAGGTGTATTACCTGACCTTACACAACGACAGAGCACGGCTCTCTCTCCCTCCCCATGGCAACCTCCCGCCCTCCCCATCCCTGATACCTCACTTGAAAACTCTCCCCCAGCAGACACGGGCGAGGCACGCCATGCATCAATGTCAGCCGACCAAGCAATCGCGAGCCTTTGCGCCTTCGTCTTCCGTTATCAAAAAATTTCTCCCTTTGCAGATTTCATGTTTTTAAAGCAGGGTGAGGCTTCACGCTACAAAGTGCGCCACTCGCATAATCAGGTGCTGTTTGTCACCATCATGACATCATGTCTTTAACAAGCTGAAAAGGTTCACCACTGGAATGTCACGGGTTGTACACCGTGTGTCTTGTTAAGCCCATGGGGGAAACCCCTTACTCTTGCTCAATACACTCAACTTCAGTTTCTCTCATAAATTCATATTTTTTTTACTATTAAGAGTATCTATTAAACATATCAGTTATGTAGTGTGCCATCATGTTACTGTACTGTATCTAAGCTGGGTAGCTCTCTCTCAATCCTCGGTTTTGAATTTATGCAGAATTATTGTTTTGACAAACGTAAGTGCATTGTGAAAATGTATGCGCAAATCAATTAAAAGTTTGGCAGAGAGACTCGTTCCAGTTTTTGCAACCCAGAGCGGGCGGATGAGAGTTAACTGAGACCGGCCGGCTCAAACGAGCTCACTCACTCACTGGTTTCATGTGTCATTTGCAGCTGAATTTTACAGCGTCACAAAGCACACAAAACAAAAGGGAGAAATCACCATTACGGTGATAAATGCAGCGTCCAAATAGAACACCAAGCATGGATACGTTTCATTAAACATTGAAATAGTGAAATGATTTTTGTCCAGGAATATTGTGCCGTGTTTTTGTTTTGTTTTTTTTGTTTAATATTGGGATGGGTAGAGAGACAGCAGGCTCTAAGTTCAGATGGTGTGTAGCGCGGGCTTATCTTAGCAGTTCGCAGAAACGGAGATTCCAGCAGGCTGTAGTCTCTCAGCCGCCATTGTGAAAACTCTTACGATATTAAACCTTAAAACTATCTACTCTCTCAGCACACTGAGAGGGTGCCTCTGGGGCCGCGGAGGGAGGGAGGGAGAGATGGAGAGAGGGAGGGAGAGATGGAGAGAGGGAAGGGGAGAGGGAAGGAGGGAGGGAGGGAGGGAGAGAGGGAGAGAGGGAGGGAGGGAGGGAGGGAGGGAGGGAGGGGGGGAGGGAGGGAGGGAGGGAGGGAGAAGGGGAGAGGGAGGGAGGGGGGGAGAGGGGGGGGGAGGGGGGAGGGAGGGAGGGATATGAGAGTGGGAGGGAGTGTGAGATGGAGGGAAGGAGAGAAGCAGGGAAGGGGGAGGGAGGGAGAGAGGGAAGGAGAGAGGGAGAGAGGGAAGGAGAGATGGAGGGAGGGAATGACAGAGGGAGGGAGGGAGAGATGGAGGGAAGGAGAGAGGGAGGGAAGTAGAGAGAGAGAAAGACAGGGAGGCAAGGGGTTTATCCTCTTCCTTGATGCTATCTCCGAGTAAGTGCTTTAATCGATCATGGTTTGGTACTACGCTAGCCCGAACAGTCATAGGGTAGTTCTGAATTTTAATTCAATATTTAGCTCCTACATACATATTAGAATGATGCAAATATGTTTCTTGATACTGCTGAATGTTTCTCTCCTTATTAAACAGTAACTCTGGCTGTTCTGTATCCAACATGGATTCTGTGATGTGTATGTAATATACATAATGTATTATATCTAGATCTAAGTTGCTCTGGATCAGAATTTTTTTCCCTATAATATAAATAAATGACAAGAATATAATAATAATTTATCATATTCTTTTTTTTCCGTAAACATCAACTGTCAAGCCAGAGGGTTAGAAATGCTCGCTAGAGGGCTAAAAATATTTCGGCTGTCACTGTCAGTCACCAGCTTGGATCATGTTACTGCCTTCTGTTCTGTTGCCCCCGATACTCTCTTCTGAAAACTCTTTTATTGTTTTATTTTTTTTTCTGCTTCTTCTTCTTGTTATTAAAAAATGATTTTGCACATGTTGGCTCAGTGGGACCCTTGGAGGCGTCTGAGGAGAGAAAGGAGCAAAGAGGAAAAGACGGAAGGTGAAGGAATGACTAATTCTGCATCTCTCTCTCTCTCTCTCTTTTTCTCTGTCTGCTGTTTGTGTTTTAGCTGATTAACCAGAAGATCAAGATGTGCGCGCAGCTGTGTGGCTGCAAGTCGTTTGTTTCCGTGTTGGAGTACCTCCTGGCCGTGGGCAATTACCTCAACGAGAACGCCGGCAAGGAAAAGGCCAAGGGATTTCGGCTGTCGTCCTTAACTAAAGTAGGCCCCTCAGCCGCACGATGCGGGCTGACCCCTGATGGTAGGGGCGGGGGGGCGGGGGGGCGGGGGGGCGGGGGGGGTGGGCGGGAGCATCAACACTGCTCATTGGTATACACACTGAAGACCAACACCCCCCCCCCCCCCCCCCAAAACCCCGTCTCATCATCAATGGGGCGACAGGGTCGATTCAGTCTCCCTTTGTGTTTTTATATCAGCGGTCGAGCGATGGATTAGTTGTGGTATTAGCAACAGAAATGAGACCTCCCCTCTTGGCAATTTCCCAGCATGCACCAGCACGACCAGGAGTAGTTAGCAAACATGGTAGCACTGTTTTCCACTTTTAGGCTTTCGACTGAGACCCCCCACTCCACAATCTGCACGCCCCCATACCCCCCGTTCATAACCTTCCTCCGTGGTCCTTGTTCCCTGATTCTTTAATGACAATATTTTCGAGTGGTAAAATTGTTCCAGTGTCTCTGAGAATGTTTATGACGTTCCTTTCTGTCCTTATTGATTCTGCCCCCATAAAACAAATACACACAAACCAACCGTGTGAATCCGGGGTAAAAACAAACCGAAAAAAGCAGAAAAGCAGACCCCCGACACTGCAGGTGTTGAGCGTCTGGTTTCTGGGGAAATGAGCCTGCCGATTCACACTCCCACACAGTCACACGGAGGTTGGGTGGGGGGGGGAATCGTTCGCCCTCCGGGGTCGATTTCGTTTGGAATCTGTGACCGGACGTCGATGTGAAGGAGGAAGGCCGCGAAAACACCCCCGGAGTGGCGATTATTATGGGATGGGCTTTTTTATCTGGTGCTGTTTGTGAAGTCTCCTCTTCCTCTTTTCCCAGAGGGCGACCTGGACTTCCGATCAGTAAACATCTCAACGTTAAAAAAAAAAAAAGATTGCAGGAGAGGTGAAGGTCCAGCCTTGCATCTCAATGAAGATGTGTGGGGCAGCCATGAAGGAACAAGTGGTTGCAGTTTAGCCGGTGGTGTTGAGTTTGCTCCACCATAGTTCTGGGGTCGTTTTTCCACCATCCCGAAAGCAAAACCTCATGAATCTACTTTTAATTTGAACCAAATGCCGGTTCGGTTTATACAAATGTTTCCCCTGGCCGTTCACTTGAATGACAGATGGGCCCCCGACAGTTATAGCTCCTGCAAAACCAACAGAGTATTTATTAGATGTAAAAACTTAGAATGTGATTATTGCAGCACCATGATTGATGGGTTTGTAGAGGTTTTTTACCTCCGTGATTGGTGGGTTTGTAGAGGTTTTTTACCTCCGTGATTGGTGGGTTTGTAGAGGTTTTTTACCTCCGTGATTGGTGGGTTTGTAGAGGTTTTTTACCTCCGTGATTGGTGGGTTTGTAGAGGTTTTTTACCTCTGTGAATGGAAACTTGACTTTCTGTATACTGGTTTCAATCATAGATTCCCACCACTCAAAGTATATATCGAGCTTTTGACTGTGGAGCTCTGAGATAAAGTTTGAGGTAATAATATTTTCTAAGCTTATGAATCAGGAGGGATAAGAGAGCTTAATGGTACAGCGGAACACAATTGACTTCAACATGCAAGGTAAACATAATAACACAAAAAATAAATTCCCCTTTAATTGAGACATAAAAGCAGAATCGTTTTCTGACTTATGCAGCAAAATGGAATGACTAATGCATTAAGGTTAGCTTAAAATGGGCAGTTAACCAAAATGACATGTTTCTGTAATATATCACATACCTTGCAGGTGATCTGTGGATTATACTTCAGGTCTTTAAGTCATAGTAAACATTGTGCTTCAAATCATTATTTATTTCAAACTGTGTTAGCTGGGTCTACATAGACGACCATTATATTCTTAGCATTGTTAGCATGTGATTGGTGCAGAATACAATAAACTGACTTATCACTGGTACTTTCAAGGTATATGATATATTACAAAAATACAAAGTATGGGTGAAGGTCCCTTCCATAATATTTAAAATAAGAGACATAATAATGAATGCTTTAAATACATATGCTTGAAAGAAAAGTGATTTGAATAAACTAAACTGGAGCAGCATTGTTCCATATAAAGAATAGGTGAGGAGGTAAGTGTGGCTTTTAGAGTAAAATGAAATTGCTGACAAAGAAACTCATTTTTTCTCACACGAGGCATGGCCTTGGTGCATAGTCCGCTATTATCCTGGCTGGCTGAAGGGAGAGGACGGCCATTAAGCACTCGGAATGGTTCTTTCATAAGGGTAGAGAGTGACAATTTGAAGTGGATTAGACATACATTGTTCTCAACACACAATATGACCACATGCCACATGTGCTACATACGGTACACGCACTACATGCACTACACGCACTACGCGAGCTACAAGAACTGCCAGAGTGCAGCGCTTGTTCGCTGGTCATGTATAGTTCCAGAGCAAAGGGTCGCTAATCCCTCAGTGCCGTTCAGAAACAAAACAGCTTTTTGATATTTCCCTTTTAAATAAATTATTTGAAACCTTGTTTCCTGCTTCCACAAGATCTGGCCTTTGGTGGAAGCGCTTGCCCAAGGTGCCTGTTTTTTTCAATTATTTTTCTTCATTTTTTGTCTGTGGAGATAAATTATGCTCAGTTTTGAGAAGTCATTGAGTGAGGCTTGGCAGCACGCGTGTGTTAGTTCGTCTTCGTCGATGTGTGCCTGCACTGTATCTCAAGGCCTGGCATGTGTGTGTGTCTCTGTAAGTGTATGCATATGTGTGTGTTTGTGTGTGTGTGTGTGCTTAAGTATGTGTGTTTATTTCTGTGTGTGTGCGGCCGTGTGTGTGTGTGTGTGCACGTGTGTGTGTTTTATATGCATGTGTGTGTGCGCCTGTGCACATGTGTATGTGTGTGTGTGTGCATGCCTGTGCACACGTGTGTGTTTGTGTGTGTGTGTGAGAGTGTGTGCGCATGTGGGTGGGATTGAGAGGGTCTCCTCTCCCCAGGGAGATTCAAAGGACCTGTGCTCCAACCTGCCTGTTTATCCACCCCCTCCCCCCTCCCCCCCACAGCTATCACAGCTCCGTGGGAAAGACAGGAAGTTCACCTTGCTCCATGCCCTTGTCGACCAGATCATGTTGCAAGAACCCCACTTGGCGACGTTTTTCCAAGAGTTGACGGAATTTGAAACTGTTCCGGGCGGTGAGCTAATCAAAGTTTTATCAAAAAAAAAAAAAAACAAAACTGCTGCCATTTCTGTGGTGATGAGTCCGTCGGACTGACTATTTTCTCTTTTGTTTTTGTGGTGCTTTTCCCCCTCACAGCCTCCATTAAGGGACTCATAGCAGAAGTGGATGGTGAGTGAGAGGAATAGCACAACCTTAAAAATTATCCACAGATTTCAATCAATGTAGCTATTGGCTGGAATTTAATCAACATTCGTCCTTAACTTTAGTTTACAGTTGAATAAGTATGTTATGCTTTTTCTGTGCAAGAGCAGTTTTTCCAGTTTGCCAAACTGTGTCAAGAAAGATAAAAATGGACGCTTGCATTTAATTTTGAGCCAAAGTTAAGGACAAATGTTGATAGAATCCTGGCCTTTATGTTTTCTTCATGAAAATACTCTTAATTAGCTGCATTTTACTCTGTCCTTGGTGTATTATGTTATTGAATCAATGCGACCACCACAGGGACACAACAGTTGGGTATGAACTCTGAAGTTATTTTGGATGATTTAAGTTTTCAAGTTCCTTGACATTTTTTTGTATAAGTTTTGTCTTTGTCTGACATTCCTCTTTACAATGGTATTTATTGAGCTGTATAAAGGCTTATTGTATTTTTTAGATCGGTTTATGTACATGGATAGCTTGGTTTATGGGTAGAACAGTTGACACTAGTACAAATGCTCTATGTGGCTGAATAGGCTGGTGGAGAGGGAAAGATTTAACGTGGAGATTTGCTTCAGTGGCCATAGGAGATTGATGATGTCCACAATGTGTCACCTTCCAGTTCTGAAGAATGAGCTGCAGAAGGTCGTCCAGTACAAAAAAACATACAAGCCGAAAAACCACGGGGTGCAGAATCCAAAGTTTGCCAAGGACCTGAAGGTAAATCTTTATTTCGCATCATCTCCTATACTGATATCCTGCAAATGTTCAGCCATGGTGTTTTTATAGCATTGCGCTTGATGTAAGGATAAAAGCCATTTCATTGTGATGTGTTTTTAAAGTTTTGTTTTCTTGCTGTCAGCTAGGTAACGACACTGCCATTATTCGCAATGAGAAGCAGCCAGATGGCTACGGCCACAGTCTCGTATTTCAGCAAATTAATGAGCTTCCCAGCAACCCCCTCTGTTCTCTAATCTCCGCTCTAGATGGCGATTGAGAGGTACAACACCGATCTCTCCCAGCTGACGAAGAGGTGCGAGGAGATGAAAAAACTCTACGCTGACGTATTGGTAATCCCTGAGTTATTATTTCAATATCTCTGTTGTGCAGCCCGGGAGCCGGAGACGGATAGCTCCGGGGTTCTGTAATGTGGAGCTGCCTCCTGTTCGATTGTTCTCAGCTTATCTTGGCAGGGGAGGACGGAGATAAGATGTATTTCAGGCAGGCAATCCTTCAAGGTTACTAACTTTTTTCCACCGGCAGGGAGGCCTTGTTCCTGTAGCCCAGTTCCAGGTGTGCGGTGCTTGATGTACGGGTCATCATTGTGCGCCATGTTTAGGGGTCCCAGCACCTCCCTTATCTGTGTCAGGCACCGCCTCCTGAAACTGTCATTATGATTATGGTCCATATCCCAGGTGACCGTTTTTGTCTCGCGGCCGCACCAAAAATGTGATCTGTCTGATTGTTTGTTTCACTCCGACTGAAGCAAAAACCGCTTTCACGGCGCAATGACACGTCTGTGGTAAGGTACATAATTACTTACCTGGTGTCACAGTTTTTTTTTTTTAAAAAAAGGCACATTTTACTTGCTTTAGAAATTCCAAATGAATGACAAAGTGTGCATACGGAAGGAATCTCAGCACAAAGAGCAAAGGAAAGACAAGCAGCATGGTATGCCACACAGCCTGTGCGCCCACACTAAAAGGCCCACACAGGGCACATTACCTGCCGGCCAGGTGTGTTGATCCTTCTCTTATTTCAGCAGTATTTTTACACGGAAGTTCACATTATGTGTAGCTGCTCCCCTTTTCAGGTCCAGACCCGGTAATTACTCTGTCCCACTGAGCATAAACAAAGCGTTTGAGGATAAAAGCATCATCCCAACCTGCTGCCCCCCACCCCACACCCCCCACCCTCCAACCTCCCGCGCTGTAAGGAATATATATTTTCCAGCTGTCCTAATATCCACTAGGGCCATCCATCACAGAGTCCAGGCTGCTCAATCCCCTGCCTGTGAAGGGGGTGAGGGCTGACAGGGTGAGCCCATGGCCTAGAAAATTGGGGAGGTGGGGGAGACTCGATTAACGCTTCGGCGCACTCCAAAACGTTTGCCCCAGCACCCATAATGAGCTCCGTGCAGGGGGTCGCGGAGATAGTCCAACCCTGGGGCTCCAAAGCCTTGTGATTTCGTTATTATGCACCTGTGAGTTAACCCAGAGCTTCTCAGGTCTGGCCGCTGTGGGAACCTATGATGTGTTTTTTGAGGTTCGTCAATCACTTCATCAATCAACGTTTTTTTTTTACGTTTGGTTAATTGTTTTAATAATTTTGCCCTTAAAAATATTTTTAACGCAAAGCAGGTTTGGCTGGTTGCCATTTTCTGTGCCATTGAAATACTCATTTTACTAAAATAGTTGAGTTTCACTGACTAGGTTTCTGTACTCCGAGCAAATGGGACCAAATTGATTTCAACTGTCAGTCCATAATTTGATTAACCTCTTTTAGATTCAATTATTTGACACAAACAGCACAGCAAATAATCTTAAGGCTGACTGAAAGTCCTGGATATGAATTTTAAGATTTATTTTTCCCAGCATGTTCGGCTATGTCTGACATAATGTCACTTTAATGAGGTAAATTATCCTTCAGTAGACTTTAAAGGTGACTAATTAAAAACAATGAACAGCTTGTTACGCTCCTGAGTTTGTCATTAAGGTTGGAAGGAAGATCCAGAACACACAGAGGGGATCAAGCCTCAAAACGGTACAACACACCTGTTTTAATGCCAGCATGGCACGGTCAAACGAATTCGCAGGCTTGTCCCGTTTCTTCAAAATCCCGTGTGGGTTCAGGAGAGCACAGACCGGCGCTCACTTCCAGTGAATTGCAGGTAGTCGGCTGTAACTTCTTCCTGCTTCCCAGTCCAGTAGCTGAGCTTTGGGGGATTTTTGTGGGGGGGGGCGGGGTGTGTAATGACCCAGCACCTTTGACCCCCGGGGTGTGAGCAGAAACACAAGAGGGATTGAATGTAATAGGTGCAATGGGTAACCAGGGGGTGTGTACAAAAGGCACAAAAACAGGGTCACTGCAACTTTAAAAATACAAGCAAGGTGTACTTACCCATGCTGAAGGCAAGTTGGCTGTGCCACTCCAAGGTATAATACAGCCCATGGCAACACACAGTACATCCCATATTAATATTTTCTGTCTAAGTAACACTTGCTCAAGCAGCGGAGATGGGCTTGGAATTGTGCCCGTGAGGTGGAAGATACCCTGCCATGTGTATCACTCCCTCCAGGGCGGTGCTATTGCCCTTTGGATCTCTGAGCTACACCCTGGCATCTGTCTTTAAGTAACATTTGCTCCAACAACAGAGATGGAGTTGGCATTGTGCCGATGGGGTGTAGGATACCCTGCAATGTGTGTCCCTCCCTCCAGGGCGGCGCTATCGCCCTTTGCCCTTTGGCTCTCTGGGCTACACACACTTGCATTGTTGTGATTTGAACGCAAACAGTATGGCATACCGATGCACCAGGGAGCGGCGCTTTAGCTGGACGCAGCACGCCCCCCCGGAGGCTCTTTTGCTTTATGTGATAGACGTGCGCGGGTTTCATCTCTCCAGATCGATACAGCGGCATTGATGTTAAGCGATGCAGTCAGAAATGTTTTACTACCATCTTCTCTCATCTCACTCTTTGTTTGTTTGGAAACATATAAAAAAATCCATACAGCCAGTATGGTTTTTTTTGTCTCTCTCTTCTTCTCTGAAAAGCGATTTAGATTCAGTATCTTCGGGTGAGGATGGGGCCTCTCTCATCAGTGTTAGCAGTGCTGGGGTCTGATGGCTCTCTCTACAGTACCTCAAATTCTAATTACTGTCGTTATTAGCGAGTATATCAGGATTAAATGGCTGGCTAACTGAAAGGGAAGAGCGGAGTGAAGGATTGTGGGATGTCAGGGATCAGAGCTAGCCGACCTTAGCGCAGATACACAAAGCCCCCCAAATGATCCTGGGCACAAGCCCAACTTGTTATCACAAATGACAGCAGTAATGTTGATGGTGCACTCCCTTCGGAATGAGACTAAGGTCCCCGGGTTCGCTCAGCGTCTATCCTTCAGGCTTGCACTTACGGTTGGGTCGACTGTTTCCTTCTCTCCACAAAACAGTTTGCCCAGCTCAGCAATCACTGAAATTAACTGACAACAAACCGAGACTGTGAAGAACACACGTTGCTCTCATATTCATTTGTTGGGGGAAAGAAATAAGTTGGGTTCGGACACATTTTTAACTGGATTTAGGGCCTTAATGTTCACAGAGACGGTAAGCCACACAGACGAGGCAGGTATTGCATGTGTGTAATGTGACATTGCAAAGCATTTGTCGGCTGTGCTCAAACGCCGTGTCTCTCATTTGTTCCCCTTTCCAAGGTGCGATTTGGAGAGCTGCCTGAGCAGGACTCTCAGGAGCTTTTCGGATGGGTGTGCTCGTTTGCCAGCGACTTCAAGAGGATCCACACCGAGATCACACAGTAGCGTCCGCATGAAAGCGTTTGACACGGCCCTGTGCTTTCAGAGCCACTGCTCGGGCCTCGAAGACCGGCGAAATGTCAGGGGAACCGTGCTGCCGTTGCGCCCAAATCCCAGAGGGCCCCTGGCCTGGAAGGCCTTTGTAAATATACCCACCAACGGGTTCAGAGTGAGCTCTGTAAAATGCCAAAGGTTTCTCGTTGAGTCTGCGCTAAAAAAAAAAAAATGAACAAATTGCAGTAATTTTCTCTCTGGAATTTTTTTAAAAGGACATAGAGATCAATGGTTTTTATTGTTCTTATTATTTTTGTTGTTATGGTTTTCACTGGATGCACTGAAGTAGAGACGTTTGTACGCCTTCACTGTTGTTTATGTTGCAAAAGTCATGTCACTGTGTTGTAAAAGTCAAAGTCACATTGTTTTACTTCAGACTAATTTAATGCATCGTGTTGAATCGTGCATATATTTTAATGATCATAATTAAAGCAAGGGTTAAAACCTGCTTAAAAGAAACCCTGGTAGCTGAGAGATACCAGCAGTACCGAGACCATGTCTTCACCACCATTCTGGAAGGAATGTGGCTTGTGACAGCATGCAGAGTGGTTTGTATGTCACACGGGAGTATGTGTTTTTTTTTGTTCCCTGTAAAAGACTGCTTCTCCAGTGGCGCTGGGGTTTTCGGCTGGACTCTGAGCCTCCGGTGATGAATTAAAGAGACTCTGTTGATTCAGAGCTTTAACAGGCTTTCGATCGACCCGCCGCTCGGCCCTGGATTTTCAGCCCTACAGCGAAGATGAGTTTACAAGGGGGACGGCGGCAACTTGCAAGATGGGAAGGTCTTTCTCCCCAGACTGGCCCTTTACGTGTGAACGCGACTGAAGCACTGGATTTTGTCCTGGCACTACCTAGAGGCTGCATCCACCCACCTGAGATGCACATTTCATTGAGAGGTGCTGCTGGAAGCTTCTGGAAGCTCTTTGTGATCCTCAGCTATGCAACAGAAGGGCCACAAACACTCGACAGCATTTAAAAAAAAAAAAAAACTCCAGAGAGCAGCTTGCAACCGTGAATGACGTCTTATTTTCTGCCCTCCTGAAATAGCTGTTGTGGCATAATGGGTACTAAAAGTGGTGCTTGAAAAGGTCCGGAGAATGTCAGATTGATTTTGCCTGAGATTGAGGAGAGGTCGTTTTGTGCCTGACATTTTAATTAGAAGACTGAAAAAGCATTGCATTAAGTGTGAATGTCTCAAATAATGAACCTGCAACCCACGCCGGGGGAGGGCTCTTACATATTGCACTGTTCAAATATTTTGTAAAACTAAAATTCCCTTTTAATTAAATCTTTCTATTTCAATTGCGTCAATATTTCATATGTTCTGGGGTAGGGGATCAAAGATAATGTGTGCATGTAGGAACAATTTCATGTATCTCGCAAACATGACTTAAACCAAACAGCCTTTAATATTATATCTAGATTTTTGGTCCAGTGTTTTTATACGCAGTTTTATTCCTTTTAAAGTTAACTTTTCTCATTAACTATTGAATGTACATGTTCTGTGTAAAACATGCAATCGATCATTGTTTGTGTAACCCACATTACGATCTCAATAGAACTGCCACGTGGTTTTGGAGTCCATCCATACTTTGCTTTAGGATCTCATGTGCTAATCTTAGAGGGACTTATGTTTATTATTGAAAGATGGGCGTTCCATTTGACCTCATTGGTTGTGGAGAGAACAACATTTTTGATTGGTTAAAATAAAACAGTGATTGACAGTGTGAGCATTGCTCCACCCTAAAAAGGTCAATGAAACCTCATTATTGTTCAGCGTCCTACAGATTCCCACTTCCATTCAGTGGAAATACTCAAATGCTCTTTTTCTTCACAAACTCAGACTGACAAGTTCAGACTCAGCTAGACTAAAAAACAAAAATGAAATGGGGGGAGACTGGAGAAAAAATGAGTAACATTGAAATAAATTAATACGCGTTCCTGTACATGTCACCATGTAAGGGAAATTGGCAAGGATTTTAAGGGAATCCAGGCCATAGTTAATGAATATTTGAGAACAAAAAAAGGTTTTAAAAACATGAAAAATGATAGTTTGCATTTTTTACCCTTTGCATCGCATTAGCTGACTTAAAAGGATTTTTCTGTCGAGAGAGAGTGGCTTATGAATGTCACACCCCCTTCCAAAAAGCCCCACTCACTACAGCACTCAAACTGAAGCAGCGTTCCTCTCCTAGCTTTATTGATGAAAAGTAATATTTTTTCAGTATTATTTTTGGCATGGTGGTCTTTATGTGGTAATGAGAAATTGGTGTTCGAGGACACATTTGGAGATTATTATCCTTGACTGTACGGTCACCTGTGGGTTTCCTGTCAAGGTCCCCTCTGAAAAAAACTCTTCTCGGCGTGACTGTAGCTGCGGCAGGAAATGATGTCGCAGGCCACTCACATCCGACCTATGCGCACAGAGACGCCTTGCACACGTTTTAGCCAAGTCTGAATGCGAGCTCTTTTTCTCCACACGCGCATAAGATCTTTCATTCTGTTTTCCTCTTATTTTACATAACCTGGCAGTGACTCCATTCTGTCATGTCAGATGGAGAGAAGCGAGAAGCTGAAAAGCCGGCTTGCTTTTAGGCCACAAGTTTATTTCATATCACAAACGCATCTCCTGTGCTAAACACAGATAATGGGTTTACTACACGGGGGGCTTTGAAGGCAACTGGCAGATTCTGTGTACTGGTGTGAAGGCCTGTGATCCACGCTTTTCCTGATAAACTAAGGATCAAAGAGCGGGATGCCAGTCGTTTTGACAGAAACATGAAAGACACAAGAAGTGCTCTCAATTATCTTTTTTTTTTTTCTAGATCAGAAAAAAAATCATGTTTTTATAACGTGTGTTTAGAGATGCTTTTACAGAACGAGAAAAGAAAAAAACTGAAAATATAGTCTTCGGCAATTATAGTTTCACAATTCGAAGTTCAAAAAAAAGAAATTGTGGGTTTCCTTGGCGTGGTGTTATTCTGTAATCATTCATAATGTAATTGGGTTGGTACTGTAACTGTGAAACAGTTTTCTCTCTGTCAGATAACATTGTGCTGCGGAACAGCACGGTATTGTCCCCAGAAGCCATAAGCTGTCTGCGCTATCATATCAGCCGCACCACTTTAGATAATCATTACTCAAAGTCCTGACTGTAAAACATTGTCTTATTTAGAGATGTGTAAGAGAGGACTGAAGAAGGTAGTGATGAAATGTGAGAGGTTTTTTTTTTTTTTTTTTTTTTTTTGAGGAATCGGTTAACGGAAAGAGAGGCAAATCCTAGACAGATCAAGGACGGCCCATTTTCACTCCAGAGGACAGGTGCAGAAGCAGGTTTTAACTCCAGTTGTGCATGAACACACCTGACTTACCTGATCTTGTTCTTCACAGTGGGATTAGTTGTATCAGGTGTGCTTCTGCTTGGTTAGACTGAAAACCCACAGACGCATTGGTCCTCTTTGGGACCATCCACTATCTGCCATACGTTTTCACTAGTTAGCGTACCGGAGTGAACACAGTGTTTTACTATCCAGAAACGCATCACCAGTGTTGACGGTGATGCTTCTGTGTCCGCCATTTTGTTTTTGGTAATTTTCGGTTTCAGGAGGTGCCTACCTTTCCGTGTCACGCTGCATTCGCAAGTCATCTGGGTCTAAGGAGAGTTCATGTCTCCTCCTCCAAATCAGCGTCTGTGTCAGCTTAAACAGGGCGAAAAGCACCATATTAGGTTTTTAATCTCTTAAAAAATGGATATGGAAGTATCAGCTCTCAGGTTTGTTTTATTGAGATAACACAACTGCGACAATCTCTTCAAAAACAGGTACCTTTAAGAATAATTAATCCTGAATTTTATCCTACGCAATTTGCGGCACACAGTTTCCTACCCGATGTCAACTGGTACACAATAATAACTCCAGAATATCTGATCTCCAGTCTGCTCCATTATTCATTTCTTTCCAGGTGACTCCATAATTTTCATAACTGCCACATTTTCATGTTGCACCAAATATTATTTGTTATTGTTCTGTATCATCACAGCTGTCACATTTAGTGATTTAGTGAGATATTTCCGCTTCTTTTAGGATTTTAGTTGGTGTTCCCATCAGCTCTGGAGACGCCCTGATCTGCTGTAAGCGACTCCTGTGTCATTCAGTCCCAGCATACTTAAGGAAATAAGCTGCTAGCTGCACTGACTGTCTCGATGGAAATCATCGATAAGCAGACTTTCATTAAAACATGATAATTTCTTTGTTTTATTATGAAAATAATTCCAAACAACAATAAAAACATTTACTTAAAAATACATTGATTTAGCCTTCTAGATAACATTTCCGAACAGAGCACTTCAAAATATGATGAGATTGTTTTGATTAATGGTGAAAAAAATGAATTGCAAGATGAATCAAGATCACCCTGTGTGAACGTGTTTGACGCCGTAGTCCATATCTCTTTATACCCTCAAACTGTAGCATGAATGTAGTGTTGTGAGTGCTGTACGTCCTTGAACTGTATATCTTAGGCTTATGGAAACTTGAGAAAGGCAAGGAACACAAACTGAACAATACATATTAGTCACGCTTTCCTTAACTGTGGCGGGCTGGTGGTAGCTCAGACATTATTAAAAAGTTTTTGGGTGAAACGCGAGACCGGGAAATGGGATTACAAAATATAAATATTTTTTTTTCCTAGAGTAAATCATGCTGCACTGAAAGTCAGCTCTCAGTGACAACCGAAGGAAAACAGGACTGAAAGACAGGGGAACAAATCAAGAAAGAGCCGGCCTGGTTTCACTCATTTGTCCTTCACTTTGATATGAAATAAAACCGAAGTTCATTTCTCTCTCACAGTTTGGGCCAGTTATTTCACTAAACGCTGAATTAGAACATCAACACAAACATCCATTTTTTTAAGTTAAGCACAAATATTGATTGACGGCAGGCAAAATGCAACTGCTGGTACTCAAACTGACTTCCTGAGAAGTATTATTCTTGAAGAAACGCTCACAGATGGGGGCAGAGAGTAATGAAATCTGAATTCATGGAGCTATCTGGGTAAGTATGAGCACCTCATTTGCTTAATAATGTCATAAACAGGACAGGTATGTCACATCTGTAATATATACAAGGATATACATCATAACATGTGGCAAATTATTTACAGCGGTGGAAAACTCCAGCTTCAGAAAGTACAAGCCCTACCATGTATTTGATCTGCCCATTCACTAAAACCAGGTGAGTAAACAGGCTATAGCAAGAGCTTCACCCTGGCAAGGCTGCCATTGGCTCAGCCTCTCCAGGGAAGAGCTGGGGTTGAGCCAGTTAAGCTCTCTAGCGGCCTCTTCTGGCCGGCTGAGTGCCTGTGCAATTTGAGACATGTTCATGTGTTGACTTCGTGTTCATATGTTGACTTTGTGTTCCTCCGATGGCAAAGACAATTTTGTGATTGGTGTCACATCTGCGGCGTGGAAAGTAGCGAAGGCGAACTGTCATCATGGTGAGCTGGCCTGGATTAGTCCTTGCATATACAGCCTTGCTGAAAACCAGCCAGGCTCGAACTGCAGGTAGTATTGCTGTGCCAGTAGTGCGTGGGGTTTCCTCTGGAATAAGAGGCTGAAGAGCTGAGCTGATTAGAATCTGCTGGTTTAGTGAAAGGGCAGAACAAATACGTGGTAGTACTTTTACTTTCTGAAGCTGGATCACTTCAGAAGGAACTCAGAAGACAGACTGTTAGAGCCGAAATATTCATGCGGTCAGTGAAATGTCCATTTTTGGATGTGGGTTATCATGCAATGTTATTTCCTACCTGCAGGGCACGATATATCAGCTGAAAAACATTGTGATGAGTCACGTGAGTCTTTAAAACCCCTCTGCTTTCTCTCTCCTCCTTGCCAGCCAAGCCAGGAGAGGAGAATCACCACTGATTACTCCACCTGCTCCTTAATTAACACAGGTGAAGCACGTAGCTGCTAGCCAAATGGCAAAACAACACAAATTAGCCCCGCTAATTAAGAAATCAATCAATTACCACAAATGACCAGCAATACTGCACCTCTTAACAACCAATGTTCTCCCACACTCCATGCCAAGACCACCACAACTCACTTAATTAACCGCTGGCAGGGCTGCACCCCGAGCTTTAAATAACCTTGATGGGCCTCTGTAATGTAAACCATGATTAACGGTGGAGAAAAATGACTTTTGAAAGGAACGCACTGATCCATGCACAAGATGAAGTTTGTTAAACATACTGAGGATACAACGCACATGATCTGCATTCAGGATTCATCTTCCCCTTTGAAAAAATCCCCATACTACACATTCAAAGAAAAAAAAGGTTCTTCGGGGGTTCTTCGCTCATAGTCACAGGGGAATCTTTTTGTTGCTTTATACAACCAGTAATGAACCATGAATCTGCGTTTAAAATCTACCAAATGGTTTGTTAATGGTTCTATGATGGGTCAGGAAAAGATCTTCCTCATGATTAGGAGCAAAGAACCCTCTTTTGGTGCATTTTAGAACCCTTTTTAGAACCCTTTTTAGAGTGTAGATAAAATTGACTCCCAGGTGAGGTTCTAGAACACACCATTGACAGTGAAGTTTCATAAATGTTTGTTATGAATCAATATTTGTTTTTTTCCCCTAATGATAATTATTAGTAACATTATCAATACAATCCCCATCTGCTGTAGAATTTATCTGTCATTTACCATATAGGACTTCAAAGAAGAGCAATGTATACAGAGGAGTGCTTTCAGATTTGCGTCACACGTACTGACTCTGAGCTTGCATCACGACAACCTTTAAAAAGGTTAGCAGAACCTTATGATAGATTGTTATTTCACGAGGAGTTGAGTGGAATAATCTTGACTACGCTTTTCACCTTATATTGAGTCCCAAAAGAATTACTTCAGTGACTGAATCAACTTTCGATGCCCCAGTTACAACACTTTGCACAGGGGGAGAGGGATTGAATAGCCTTTACACAGTAAGCCTCTGAAATCTGCTGCAGCCACTCTCACTCTGCCGCTCGTATTTTAGCGTGGCTGTTTCAGAGGGCCTGGCTGTCCCATGCACCTGCAGACGGTGGATGAAATGTGGGGGCCACCCGAAACACGATGCCCCATGGCAGGGACCTCATTTACTTCCTTTTACTACGTCGGTCAGGCGTTAGGCTCAGAGCGGCACCTCGGGCCGCACTTGCCGGCCCATCGAGATTGATCAATTTCCCACAGCTATCCCCTCGGCTAACCCAGAGCCCCCAGGGGTTAGCGCTAGCGGCCGTCATTCTTCCTCCACAGAGAGTGCTATGGCGGAAACTGGCCTGAAACCTGCAACCCCCCCCCACCGACCTCACTTTCTCTCCCAGTCACCTCATTATTTACAGGTTAACTGCTTTGCAGCTGGGACGATCTGGTCTCAGGTACCCGTGGCGATGTAGAGAGTAGGACACTGTCCCTGTGTGTGCGTGTGTGTGTGTGTGTGTGAGTGTGTGTGTGTGTGTGTGTGTGTGTGTGTGTGTGTGTGGGTGTGTGTGTGTGTGTGTGTGTGTGTGTGTGTGTGTGTGTGTGTGTGTGTGTGTGTGTGTGTGTGTGTGTGTGTGTGTGTAGCGTAGCAGGCCTGAACGCTTCCCCTGCATTCCTCTGCTCGAACGCTGCATCTGCTTGGGGTTCCAGGGCTTCTGCCAGCAATGGTGACAGCTGAACGGAGAGATGTTGCATAACTGGTGCGATCAGCACTACACCTTTATCCCGCGTGAAAACGGAAACGGGCCAGCACCGCGTCTCTTAACGAACACTCTCCTGAGGCTGCGTCTTTGATGAAGAGCCTATTAATAGATGTGTTTTCATATTATTTTATCTCTTTGTGAATTCAGGTATGAGGTGGATTTTTTTTAAATCAAGACATTATTTTGATATGTGGTCTAACTGTCCTTCAACAGGCCTTCTGTCTCTGCCTGTTGGTAAGCCTGTCTAATTATCTATTTGTCTTGGGCAACATTCCTGATTTCTGCTGCTGTTTTTGAGGTAAAACTCTTGTTTTCTTTCCCTGATAGACTTTGCTGGGATTTATAAAAAAAGAGAGAAAAAAACGTACCAGAGGGGGCTGCCAGCTGAATTTTAATGCCATTTGCTCTCTATTACAAAGTCAGCTGAAATGGAGACCATTCGGTGTACCTCAGACCTGCCCCAGAGGAGTGTTTTCAGCAAATGATCGGGGCAGATTGGAGGCCTGAATAGCGCTGGGAAAGAAATAAACAGCTTTAAAATGACTCCACTTAAATGGCGTTTGTCACCTCCAAAACCTATATCAGCTGATTTAGGAGCTCACTACAGAAATGCATGTGTACATAAGATATACACTGTGTTTGCGTTGAGTGTGTGTGTATGTGTGTGTGTACATACAGTAGAGCGTCTGTGTGTGTGTGTGTGTGTTGTTTTGTTTGTGTGTGTTAGTGTATGCATGCAGCTTGCATGCATGGAAAATGCACTGACCCAAATCTGTGGAGTTTCCATCACTTTGATGTCCAGGTAAAAAAAATCTGCCCCTCAGCCAAAACTTCACCATTTCGTGCTAAACCAAAAATCCTGCTCTTGTCAGTTACACTTTCCCGAAGACTAAGTGCCTCGGCGGACAGCTGATTAGAGGGGTTATTCGCTCCCCGGTCACGACGCGGGTACGATTACTGAGGAGGGCCCAGGAGCTTTTCCAAACGCAGACAGCATATGTAGGGGTCAGCCCCGCTGAGGACACATTACTCCACGCTCAAGAGGGGCCAGGCAGAATGAGGGGACAGCCCGTGGATCGTTGGGGGTAGAGTCATTTCACATGGTCTGCTTCTTCCCCAGCAATAGACTTCGGCCCCAGATTTTCCTGTGGTCACTTTAAGCTTAAACTCTAATAATAATGTGATGAAAATCATATTCTGTTTATGCTTACACAATCATTCATTCATTCATTCATTCATTCATTCATTCATTCATTCATTCATTCATTCATTCATTCATTCATCCATCCATCCATCCATCTATCCATCATCCATCCATCCATCCATCCATCCATCCATTCATTCATTCATTCATTCATCGAGTTTCTCATTCATTCATTTCTCCATGCATCCATCCAGTCTCCCATTCATTCGTTCATTCATCCATCCATTTATTCATTCATTCCACAATTTATTCACTCATTCATCCCTGTACATGTAGCACCATATATTTACATGTACATGTGTTCATGAACCTTGTTTTACACATTTGGTGGCATGAGTGTTTCCTGCTTAATTTGATTCACACTGTTGCACAGAGAGCATGAGGTTATCTACAACTGCACTTTTATCAGTAAATTGCCTACTTCATTTTCTGATACTGTACTGTATGTTGACCGCACTACATTTCCCTTTATTTGGAAAGATTTGCTGTGCAAATGTTATCTTTAATTCATTTAATAGTTCTAATGAGTTTGTTTGTATTCCAATTAACTTCAAATACTTGGAGGTGTGGTTAGGTTGCATACAGACACTGAATACCACAAGAATCCATCTGGCTGAAAAATCCTCCGAAGGAGGACAGTACGGCCAAGCATTTATGCGTCTCATGGAGTAAAAATGTCCATTCATGATGTAGCTGTGGGTTGTGCAGCTGGATGTTTGAGCCTTAGCCTAGGCTGTAGACAGGCTATAGCCAGAGCTCCACACTGGCAAGGCTACCATTGGCTCAGTCTGTCCAGGGAAGAGCTGGGGTTGAGCCAGTTAAGCTCTCTAGCGGCCTCTTCTGGCCGGCCGAGTACCTGTGCAATTTCAGACATGTTCATATGTTGACTTTGTGTTCATATGTTGGCTTTGTGTTCCTCCAATGGCAAAGACAATTTTGTGATTGGTGTCACATCTGCGGCGTGGAAAGTAGCGAAGGCGAACTGTCATCATGGTGAGCTGGCCTGGATTAGTCCTTGTATATACAGCCTTGCTGAGAACCAGCCAGGCTCGAACTGCAGGTAGTATTGCTGTGCCAGTAGTGCGTGGGGTTTCCTCTGGAATAAGAAGAAACAAATGCTCCCATGCAGTCACGCATTCATCTCTATGTTTTAGGGGGTCATTAAAACCCTATAGCGCAAATCACACAGAGTAAGGTAGGGGTGCTGAACTAGCCGCCCCATGGGCTTACATTTGGCTACTTTGACCTGTGAGAAACGGCTCAAGCCAATGACAGTAAGGCCTCTCACTTTAAACTCGAGTAATGATCTGTCATTCACCCTCTCCAGCATGCAGGTAATGGCATTCTCAAGTGTTCCTTTGGCTTCTGGATGTTTGAATCTGCCTGGTCCATGTCCCTGGGCTTCTGAGACTTTACATGCCGTTACATGGAAAATGCAGTTAAGCAGCATGTAACTGAGGTCTGGATTCGGCCCATGCATATCACTTATGCATGTAGAGCATCATTTGTCCCTTATGAAAAATTGAATGGGGAGGACTGGACTGGGAGGGATTATGGGATAGCACTGCTACATTCTCAACCTGCCTGAATCGCACAACCATTCCCTTGGTTTAATACGTAATCCTTTCCCAGCACTTAAATTATCACACACACGTGCAATCGCACTAGCAAACACACAAACACATACACACTCAAGCACACAAATACAAGAACTCATATGCACTCACACACGTACAAGTAAGCATACACACACATATATACACAGACAAACATACATACAAGCACTCGCACACACAAACACATACAAGCAAAGCAACAAACACAGACAAGCAAGCATACATGCGAATGTATACACATTCACACATGTACAACCACTCATACACACACCCACGCACACACATACAAGTGAAGTAACATACAAACACAGAGATTCACACAATGACACTATTCACTAGCAGCACTGGTGGTAAATTTCCAAAGGATCAAATATCTTCTCTTGACCATGGCTTCCTCTGTATCTATGAGACTGTCTGCTGACAACCATGGGATGATTTGTGATGGTAGTTTTATGGAGGATGTACAAAAAGTAAGAAACCTTTCAATCCATATTTACAGGGCTATGTTACAGGCTATCTCTGAGAATAATGAAGTTGCAGAACTGCATGGTTTGAACAGAGTGGAGATAATCGGAGCTTGAATATGGATGGCCATTTTTGGTGCCACTTCCCTTTTCGCTAAGGAAGATTTATGCCAGCAGTCACAAATGATTTGCATTTACTCTTTCTCAGCTTGTTCTGGAGTAAAGGTCTTTAAATTGCTTTTCCTATTAATGGTGATTCATTCTGAGCAAAGATAATATTTTACTTTTGAAAGCTGTTCATATCTAATACTTCAATGCTTTGCTTGATGTTCTCTGCTTATTGTATTTAATGTTGCATATTTTGGTGAAGTGCTCTTGATATGGTTATCTTCTCAATGACTCATTGAGCAGGATCTTGTGTTTATGCAGGAAAGTAAAAATGTTCCATGTGAGAGGTTTTCAAATGTTTTTTTGCCTTGCATAGTGTTTTTGATAGATTTCGTTTTAGTACGGAATGCAAAAGCAATGAAAAGCACCTATAATATCTACTCTTGCGATGAAAATGTTTAATTTATCAAAAATGTCTCCTATCCGCTCTTGCTTCTCTCTTTTGTGGCCCTTACAATACACAAATAGTATCCCTTACTCTTTGGAAATCATGTGTTCTTATTTAGAGACCAATAAATAGAACATTAAGCCATTAAGAGAATGACAACAGAGCAAATGGACAACCTGTGTTCATAAACATTTGAAAAACTAATCATCTAAGGTCATGAAAAGGTTAAATTATGTTATAAGGCCTTTAGCTTAGAACTCTAGTCGTCGAACTCAGCATCATGGGAATGCTGTAAACATTTTTACATGCATGTACAAATATTGCTGATGAAAAGCAAATGAAATGTTGTGTTCATTTTGTTTAATGTCTACAAAATTGAGAGATTATGCCTTTGTGTTTCATGTATATTGCAATCGATTTCCAGTTCAACTAAAAATATTTTTTAAAAAGTGAAAGAGTTAAAAAATAAACAGTTAGGCCTACCCTTAATTAACATGGACATTTTAATGGCTTTCACTGAGTTACTTAACGAGAAATGCAAGGTTTCCGTAGGGTATGCAACCTGAGTTTGTGTCTCAGATTTGATATCCATCCCTAACGTGCCATAATTTGCTACGATTTAAGCTAACTTTAGCTTGATTATCGGCCACTCCGCGGTGCTATTTCCTATTTACGACGCTCGTTGAAAATGTAACTTTGTTTACCGGTGCTTCTGTCTTTACTGTTTGTGGATTCTGTTTAGATGACGATATCTTCTGACTTATGAACACTGTAATTCCTTTACTGGTAATGGTATGCTCTACATTGCTCAAATAGCAACAGGGAGATCGGTCAACATTGACCCATGTATCCTGCTGAGTGGGAAATTTGCGAAGAGGAAAGTACAGCTTTAGCTGTTTCTGCGACGTCTGTGGTCATGTGTAATATTGTCTCTATGTCATGTCATGTTCGTCTTATTGAACATTTGACACAGTGTAGGCCTATACATGGAGCATACCCTCAGTTCATATACTTAAGAGGACTGACTGTTAACTATCATAAAGCAAAACACCTGATATCCCCAAACAACTGACAACTGATATCACTGATTCAGTGACATATTCTCAAATATAACTCCTTGGCTGGGACCCAGTCAAACGCACCTAGTCTCTTTAAGGGCATATGTAATTCAATCAAAACAGCCTTTACTGTTTAAGGGCATTTATTAGCCCTTTTAAATGAAAAGAGCAGATTCCAGGGGACATGGTTTTGTGTCTCCAGTAAAATGACAAGAAACTATTGTAACATAAAGTTAGTTCCACATGCCCATAAGTGCTTTCGATTTTTGCAATGGAGAGAATTCTCTCTCTTTTTTAAAATGTAGCCGTATGTATTTCTATATGGTTCAATTTGGGAAAACATCACGTACACGTCACGCTGTTTAGATGCCTTCGTGCTCGTGAATGTGGCTTCCATAAATACTGAAAGCATGTATTATCATTACTAGAACGAGATGACGAAACACAGGAGATGGTTACAAAAATGATATATTCTGATGACACAACGAATATTAGAAATTATGTATTCTATCTGTTTTTTTTTTTTGTATCCATCAATATTATGATCAATCTAACTACTTAACAGTGTATACAACAAAATTCTGAATGCTGATTTTTGTTGTTCCAAATTTGAGAAGAAATTGATTTATGTGAGTATGGTTCTTAATAGTGCTTATTGCTACCCAAAGAGGCCTCGTTTTAAAGACAAAAGAGAAACCAGAGGTCGTAAAACTTGCGACAGTCATTGATCCATGGCTACGTTAACAATCAAGAAATTAGACAATTCACCTCTTAATATCCTTTCCCCTTAATCGTATCCATAAATTTTAGTAGCACACATCAATAACGTAAGATTTGTGTTATTTTAATTATAAACTAATTCTTCGCCATGACCTACTCCTTTAAATGTCTTCCTCCCTAAAATCTCAGTCGCAGGAGTTCTTGCAAAGAGTTGCTTAAATAGACAAGAGTTGGATTGTTTCATTCGTGATGCGTTTTACTTGGTGTGGAGGCTGCACGTGCCTGTCCGTGTAAGAAGCGCCGGAGCGGGTAATCGAGGAGCTAAACGTATTGTGAGGGCTTGCGGTGTCGTCTTCTTTGTTTATTAACCATTTAAAAGGGAAATTGGCCTATTACGCAAATATTATATTCATATGATAGCTGGCACATTGAACAGATCTGAAACGGAACACCACAGGGAATCGCAGCGATAGAGACTGAGCGCGCGAGCCACCCAGCGATGAAAGCAGACACACTGAAGCAGCGCTCCTGCCTGGCAGACTGTAACCCCTTCAGCCACGAGCTATCGCATTACAGCGCGTGAGTTCATCAGGCGCGGGCGACATAATCGGAATAGAGTGGGGGAAACAGGTAAACGATTGAAGAAAATGGCTTTGGCAAATGTTTTGTCACTTATCAAGATCTTTCATCAATAATTCAAATTTAAGCTTCTGGATGTTAAGGAAAGATCTCTGATTTCTGCCCACACTCATGTGCTGTTGAATTCAATAGGATAACCGCACCAGAAGCTCCAAAGGGGACCGGCAGAAGACTTGGAACTTGGTACAGCGGAGATCGCTTTCAAAAGATATTGATAATGCGGCTCAACAAGGCAGTACTCACAATTTTGGTTCTTTTTATCGGTTTATCCATTTTCACAGAGCTCGCTGTGACTCAGAATGACACGGAACCCATTGTTCTGGAGGGCAAATGCCTGGTGGTTTGTGACTCTAATCCAGCTTCAGATTCGAAGGGGTCTTCTTCTCCGCTCGGGATTTCAGTGCGCGCGGCAAACTCCAAGGTAGCATTCTCCGCGGTCAGGAGCAACAACCACGAGCCGTCGGAAATGAGCAATAAAACAAGAATCATATATTTCGATCAGGTAAGACAACTGGTTATCAGGTCAAAGTAAAAAAAAAAACTGTTAATTGGAGTGCATATATGTATGGTGAAACGCCATATCTCTGCAGAGTTTTTCCCCAAAATTGTTACGATTTTCTGGAATATTTTATAATACTGGTAAAAGTTACCTACACAAGCATAACAACTTGGCGTTTCTAACGACAGCCACCCCTCGTCCACTCGTGTAATCGCGGGTACTTTCAATTTGGCATGGCCAATATGTCGAATCAAGCAAAACATTACACCTCCTAACATGAATGCGTTACCTGATATCTGTGCTGTCACAAAGTTACAGGGGGTCATCTCCGCAGTGATAAATATAATCAATAATTTTTTTTTACAGTCGATACGTTTTACAATGTAGGAATCGTAAGAAAAGGATATAAAATATATAACATTTCACGCGGCTTGATGTCCAGAGCAGAATGATGTACGCACTTTGAAAAGGTTCTCTGATTTTTCAGAGGTCCGTGGCATGAGTTTGTAGATTGAAATAAGAATAGTCTATTATTTTATAGATGTCCCATAAATACTAGCAATCAGTTCACAGACCATAGAACATTTCAGATGAAATACAGCTAAAACGCAAGCAATTTACCTATTTTTCATTTTTCAGAGCACTGTAAAAAGTGCATTGCTGCGCAGGGACAATTCATGACAAAATAATCGCACACAATAACCGCACTACAATACTAATCACCTGGAAACATTTACAGTTCGGGTCACTTTTATTGTATGTTCGCAGAGCTTTGGGGACATGGAAATTTTGTGCAGCGATGACCACATGAGTATGAGGGGCTCAGTATCCACTTAAACAAGGTTCAGAGTAATTCATTTGCTAATTGAATGTATTTATAACCCACATTTCTTTACAAAACTTCACATTTGTGTAACTGATTGTGACATAGATACATTGGATTATAATTATGGCAAGCCTCATCTGATATTTTAACGTGGCATTCTTGCCACATAAAATGTGAAGAATTATGAGCCAATCGCGTTTTTATTTAATATAAAACGTTTACATTTTGCTTTACTCCGAAAATGCGCACATGTTTTTCCACCGAATTTTTGGGCTGTACCAACAGCTGCAAAGTAACGGTATCTCTTGAAGGTGATGCGCGCCCGCACACAAACGCACACATACACCCGCGCGCCCGCGCGTCTGAAGATTCACAGGATACGCCTGCCGACCGGACGGGAACAAAACGTCGCCACTCAGATTGTGGCGCTTCCCATAATGGGTCGAAACCAAATGACGCGTCCAAGCCATAGGATGGGTAGTTTTCCCACCCGGCCCGTCAGACAGAGTGACACCGCTATGATACCGCTAGGTAGCGTTGCAAATTAGTTATTTCGCTCTCTTTTGTGGTAATATCGCTGCAACGTGGCGCAAGAAAACAGGACGGTACTGTCAGTCGACAGGTCTGCGGTCAACACCATGGCTATTTTTGAAAATACGTTTTTACTACAACATTGAGTTAGACTGTACTATGAGAACTTTGACACTGGGCTCCCCAAAGCAGTGTGCGTGAATATTAGCTGAACAAACACAACGACATTCATCCCTAGCACACACCTATTTCGAAATATTGACCCTCCAAATGGTACCAAATCCATTTGTTCAACCACAGCGCCACTCCCTCACACCAGCGCGTGCACACCTTTTTAAGGCTGTCCTTCGTTATCAATGATGACGTCGCTTCCCATGAACGCCTAAAACATTACTGTGCATCGTGAGTGTCATGCCATTACATATGGACTTCCTACTCAGACTTACTACCGTGAACACACACACACACACACACAAACACACTCACATGTACTCTGCCTCACACGCACACACGCAAGCAAGGACACACACACACACACACACACACACACACATATAGATACCCTGCCACACACACACACACACACACACTTCATTCCTAATGTTATTGGTTTATACAGCTGTGATATATGGTTATATGGTGCTGTTATGGCTTTTTACATAATTTAGTAAACAAATACATATGATTTTTACGTGCACCAGGTTTCCGTAATGGCAAGGACTAACCCCACTGTTGTATTACTATAACTAATCATAGATCTGTGTGTAGAAGGTCCCTTTACAAAGCGACTGCAACAAAAGGCGTGACAACCACAAGGTAGCAGGACAGAAAAGACTTTCCTCGTTTCTTGTTTTATATGTAGGAAGGACACACTCGGTTCCATTCAATTCCACGGCTGCTTATTTCACTATTCTGGCTGGAGGAAGCCATTGCTGTTTGGGCGTCCTTCACAAATTAACTTCAATGAGGATATGCTCATTCTTACAATTTACTCCCCACCATCTTCACATGGCCCTTTAAATCCTTCCTAAGAACACAATTTTATGCCATTGAAATATACAGACAATATGACTGGTTTTATATCATATTTTTTTACAAGCTTTTTTTAAATATAGGACCAATACATGCAAATCATGGTAAATTGTTACCTTTTGGGAACTTTTGCATCATTTTACAGTTGTACAATTTAATCACAAGAACATATATTTTTTATTTTTAATTTTTTTTTTTTTTGTTTTATTTTTGGAGGTGGGGGTTCGGGTGGAGTTTTGTGACATTTACTTTGAGAGAGGATTTTAATCTTAAAACTACTATGACTGGGTATATTAAATTCTCTTCAGTGAAGCTGAAACCACAATCAAACAAAGCGGAACTGAATAATTGAAATTATTGATTGGCTAAATTATTCACCCATGGACAAAGCCCCACTGTGATTGGATGGAAGCGATCTGCCTCATCACAATTCATCCCCTCCCACAAACGCATTCTGTGTCTGATAATGAAGGTGATTGGGTAATTAAGGCCTCAGAATTAAACCCTTTCCTTGGACAGTCACCCTTTATGAATGACACTTTACTGCTGCCTGTGGATTATTGCTAATGTTTTGAAAAAAAAAAATGACTGTGACAATCTTCAGTTTGAATTAATTTACAATTTAGTGCCGCCCTGTTTCCCAGTACATTTCCTGTAGTGACAGGAGATCATAACCCAGATAATTATCTCATTAGCACCTGTAAATTATTAATTATTAAAATTATTAGCACAGTCAAAGTGGCTGACAATGTGCCTGTGAAGACCATGTTTTTTTATATATCTACAAATGGGGTGAGAGTTGGGGGTGGGGGTCTTGCTGTCGAGTACAGTAATGAGGGTAAATTGTAGTCAGTTGGTGATTATTCAGAGGTTTGGATACTGCAAGTTCCTTTCCACCACAGACTGAACTTATGGCTAGTTATTGTTGTAGGATAAAGGCTATTTGGTTGGATAGATATTGTTATGTGGATTCTGATCATTTTGTAGAAATGACTTTTTAAAAGCTCAGCTCCACATCTGTTTTTTGTTGTTGCTGTGTGTGCTTTTACCTTGGCTGGCCTCTTGACTTTTCCATCCAGGGAAAAGAAGTCTAAAAGATCTTCAATTATATATGATCATATTCCACATGCTTTGCAAAAAGTTTGCAGCAAGAAGAAGATGTTTGTGCCCTTTATACTATTTCATATTTATTGTAAAGGTGTCATATTCTTCATCTGAAGGGCTCATTTCACTTTGGTAGGTACTTATAAGCGCTATAGTTTCCTTCCCTCTGGTGTGTCCTAATGTGCAATGAATCATTTTCGGTCTTCTCTGTCTTCTGAATTAACTGACTCTTATGCCATTTGATTTAGGCCTCATCCTAACTATCAATTCACTTCCATTCATGTCATGACATAACCTAGAAAATATACCTCTGGTAAACATACAAACCCTATTGATGTGCAAAAAGCCAATGTCAGGTTTAAAATGTTATTTATTTCTGATTACCAGTGAAGGAACTGATGTCTCTGTAATTACAATTTATGTGATTCCTCGGATAGTTATTCCTGGTTGTTTACAACCTCAGTAAGGTTATCATGCAGCCATAACATTGGTGGACCAATCTGGCAATACTTCACTGGTGCAGGGGTACACTGCAAGTAGGTATTTCACCTACAGCAAGGAAAAGATCTGATTTTCTTATAAATAATTGAATATGAATAATTGAAATGTTTTTTTTGTCATATAAATGGAAGCAAATTGGAGGGTAGGAGGAGGCCTAGGTGAATCAGAACAAGATTTGGGATTCAGTTCATTTGGAAGACAAAGACGTGAACAAAAATGATTCTACCCTGTTTGTGAAGACACACAGAGGCAAGGAAGCTTGAGAGCTTCATGTGTCACCACAGTAACATGCCCCTGGAACATAGGTTTAACTGTGTTAAAGTGAAAGTCACATAAATAGCACGTGAATGCATAATGTCTGCTAAATATCTAATTCTATAACTTTCATGACACATTTGAGAGTGGTTCTTCCTCATTAAACATTGAGATTGTTCTTAAATGTTCTGGACTCAGTTCAAATGTGCCGTCACACCTCTCGATCTGATGTTGAGATGTTTTTCACCTTCACACCCTTCTGCCATCTTTTTTTTACAGGTTCTGGTTAACATAGGCAGCTATTTCACCTTGGAATCAGTGTTTCTGTCGCCGCGAAAGGGGATATACAGTTTCAACTTTCATGTTATCAAAGTGTATCAGAGTCAAACCATACAGGTAGGTCCTGCTTTTGGAAATGTCCGTTAATGGCTGTTTCTCTTGAGTTAGGCTCTTGTTTTTCAGCTGTTTACCTGTTCTACTCCATCACCTCCAAGATGTTTTAAAATGAGGTTTAAATTTTATGTTTATCATGCATCTTAAATGTTTACAGTTTGTATGAGATTGCTGTTATATTTTGTTAAATGGTGCCCTCTTTTGGTGAAATTTGAAATGCAGGCCATACTATTCAGTAGCCTAAGCTAAATGCAGTGTATCAGCGTGCCATTTACAAAATCTACAATGAGATACACTGTCAATATTTGAATTAGCATTATTTTCAATGATTTAAATTGTAGTTTCATCTGCTTTTCATCCATTAAAAAAAAGACAAAGTGCTACATTTTTGGACTTAAAAAACAAAAGGCTCACTGAGTTTACTTATTGCTCCGAAGGCCAGTTAAATGTCATCATCTGTTTCTGTGCAGAGTCCTAGGAGTGATGAGCACATTTCTGTACAGTATTCTGATCATAAAACCATTCATATAAACACACAAGAAGAATAAAGCGAGCACGGGTAATGTTCTTTATGCCAACGCCACATTAACACTGTCACAGCCCCGACCCGCCCGCTCCCGCCCACCCTGAGAAATAAGTCCAGAGGCAGCAGTATAAGCATGCAAATGTATTCATGATGAATAGCCTGTACAAGGTGGAAAACGCATTGGTTTCACCCGGCCTCTCCCCTCGGCTCATTCTCCATCGCTCACATTCATGCAGGAACACCCATTGGCTAAGGGAATTACACGGACTATCTGCGGCCCCGTGGAGCGGTTACCTGGCTCCGTTCTGCGACTCTCTGTTTACTTCAGGCACTTCTTGGATCTGTCATGTTTTGGAGAGTTTGCTCTGAACACCGAGTTCATTTTACTCCGTCTCCCCATTCATTTTGACAGGTGTGGCAGCACACAAAGAAACCAGAAACTGGGGCCCAGTTTGTTTACTCCAGGCGGTCTCAGATAGATTTGACCTCAAACTTTTCCCAATTCCAACCAGTGCACTTTGTGTATTGATGAGAACCCAGAGACAATTTTGCACTTTATTGGATAATAGTTCGGAGTTTGGTTGTGAAAACAAGCATGACAGCTGTTTGAAAGGGTTTGTTTGTGAGCTCAGTTTCAGAACAGATCTCCAAATATTACCGGTCTGAAAATGTCTTTATTTATTTATTTTATTTTGTTTGTTTATGTGTTTATTTATTTATTCTAATAATGTTTGTGTGATTTTTGCCAAATAGGTCAACCTGATGTTGAATGGGAAGCCTGTAATTTCGGCATTTGCTGGTGACAAAGACGTGACACGTGAAGCGGCAACGAATGGGGTCCTGCTGTACCTGGACAAAGAGGACAAGGTGTATCTAAAACTGGAGAAGGGCAACCTAGTGGGAGGATGGCAATACTCAACATTCTCTGGCTTTCTCGTTTTTCCTCTGTAAAAAGATAAGAAAGAAAGAAAAAAAAAAAAAACAAAAAGATGAAAAAAAAAAAAACAACAGGAACGTCTCATCAAGTAACTAACGGCAGTACAGACATCATCATCGAGCTTACAGGAACATACGGCATCATTTGGATTTACCCAACCAGTGGATGACTTTGTATTCTTTTTCTGTTCTCTGTGACTTTGGATACTGAAATGCTGTGGGAGAGTGAAGCATGATGGGAAGGTTCGACCCATAAAACACAAGACTGGGAAGACCCACTGCCCCCTTCAGTGGGGAGAATCGAATAAGAATGCCTATAACCAACTTGCTATTCCAGTAATCTATGCTTTCACATATCCAGAGGATCTGGGAGGGGGGAGTTCTGGAGGGAGGTGGGAGGGGGTGATGGTAGGGAGGAGAATTTCACTTCTAAAATAAATGTGTCCGTATACAACGCTTCCAGAATTGTTTTTTTTTTAACATTATTTCCATTTTTAGCTTTGGAATGAGTCTTTGAAAAAGCTGTCCAAATTACCATGTCTCTAATGTTAATTCACTTCCCCCTAGGGGTGCAGAGACGCTCTCATTGGTATGAGTGTTGCAACGTCAATTAAGGCTCTCAGATATGTATCATCCATTAATGAAATTATTCCTCCCAGCTTACGGCGAACAGCTTTTGTCACCGGGTAGACTGTGGGTAGTATGGCGTGGTTAGTCGGGTCACTGTCAGAGGTAGGGTCCAGAGGACCAATAGGGGCTCAGAGATGGTACCTGAGATGAACCCTCCCTCCCTACCAACCGCCCCCCCACCCCCAACTCCCCAACCCTCCAACATGTGCAACGTTGGTTTAAGAAAACAGCAGAAGAGACTTAAAAGGAGTGCGTACCAGTCTTTTAAAATCATGAAACTTGAGTGTGTGAAGCGAATGTTACTGTACCTGCATGGGGGGGTGGTGCTTAAATAATTATCAATCATACATGGGGTTGGAATTGTTTTGTAGACTTAAGGATAAGAACCTTAGAGTGCTCTTTCATAGAGAGTGTTGGTGTGTGTGTGTGTGTATGTGTGTGTGTGTGTGTGTGTGTGTGTGTGTGTGTGTTAGGAGTAGGGGAGGTGTAATAGGTGCTGGGTTTTTGATGGGTTGGACAAATGCAAACAGTGGCCTTTCTCAGCCTTGGTGTTTGAGCGAAAGACCCCCTGCCAGACTAGTCATTCCAGCTGCTTCACTTAGGGGCTTCATAGGTGCCAAGCACAGAAGGTGTGTGTACGAGCTCTCAAAACCATGCTATCACCAGCCCCTGTACCCATGCTATCACCAACCTTTGTAGCCATGCTATCACCAACCTCTGTAGCCATACTATCACCAGCCCCTGTAACCATGCTATCACTAACCCCTGTACCCATGCTATCACCAGCCCCTGTACCCATGCTATCACCAGCCCCTGTACCCATGCTATCACCAACCTTTGTAGCCATGCTATCACCAACCTCTGTAGCCATGCTATCACCAGCCCCTGTAACCATGCTATCACTAACCCCTGTACCCATGCTATCACCCGCCCCTGTACCCATGCTATCACCAGCCCCTGTAGCCATGCTATCACCAGCCCCTGTACCCATGCTATCACCAGCCCCTATAGCCATGCTATCACCAGCCCCTGTAGCCATGCTATCACCAGCTCCTCTACTCATCCTATCACCAGCCCCTGTACCCATGCTATCACCAAGCCCTGTACCCATGCTATCACTAGCCCCTGTAGCCATGCTATCACCAAGCCCTGTACCCATGCTACCACCAACTCCTGTACCCAGATCATGTTTCTGTACAGACATGTGTTCACATACTGTATGCATATGATTCCGAATGTGGAAATTCTGTTCCATAACTGAAGATGGTATTTATGAGTTTATCATAATGGCGCTGGTGCTTTCTAGCTCCCATGAGCATGCGTCTGGTGAAAATCTGCATACTGAATTAATTTTATTAATCTCCTTGCTTGATTTGTAGTCTATTTATGTCAGATAGCCCTTGGCATCAGCAATTACAGGCGTTGACAGAAAAATAACTTGACAAAGCTTGGAGATTTCCGCCATGATAATTGCTAGGTTACAACAGATACATCCTTCAATATCTGGATGTCGTAATTGTGGAGGATTGCTGGAGGCTCTTCTTTTATTGCTCAACAAATTTAATATTTCTGTGCTGGGAAATTTACTTGAATGAGATAAGTATCAGAGAAAAGCCTCAGAAAGCGAACAATCTGTTGGACATTGAGGCAACAAAAGCATTGATGGGAAGTGAAGTGAAGCCTTCCTTATTTAAGCGTTTGGGTTTTTAGTTTCATCAGTGAGTTAGTGTTTCTGCAGCTTTGTTTTAGAGCCATGTCTAATGGGTGAAAACGGGAATGGAGATCGCAGGGATCTCATTTTCCCAAAAGTTTTTCCATGAAAAGCTTTTGCGTATCCTGAATGCCTTGTCCATGGAAGCCTGGATGTTCTATCCATGGCGCTCACATGTGACTTGTCTTGGTTTGATTTGAGCCATCCAGGTGTTTGTCTGCTGCCACCCTCACAATAAATGTCCAACCTGCATCTAATATTTCTGATTCAATGTTATGGCCCAGTGAAAGTCAATGTTTGCAAGTTTTTTTTAAAAAAAGGAATTTCATTATTGTCAATGGTGTCATCTACACCCGTTGCCATGCAACTGTTGTCACGTGTACAGACTGTGGAATTTCCCAGCATGCACGACTTTGGGGAGAGAACCTGTGGTTGGAATGGGTGTAATCCTAATGATATCCCTGTCTAGTGTATCAGCAAAATGTCAGTTATGAATGACTTTGGATCTCTGCAGAGTAATGAATGCAATGTAAAATGGGCTTTTTTGGGAACAGTGACCAGTGAAGTAACTCACTATGGTGATACGTCATTCACACATTAATAAACCATTTATGTCTATAAAGTAAGAAATTAGTGCATTTACAAGGAATAGCCGGGCAGTGGCTTAAAGAAGTTTGGAAGCTGGCACACTTGACTCGTTACGCATTATGGGCAGAAATCCAGACCTGAGTTAGACACCCTAAACTGCATTTTCTGCACCTTTATAAGCGCTGAGAGGCCTGATTTCTGAGTGGAAAATGCACTTATGGAGGTAACACTGCGGTCTGGAGCTGGCCCAGGTCTGCACGTTTAGCATAACAGACTGAATTGATGATCATTGTTCTCCTCTGTGTGAAGGGGGCTTTGGGTCGATAGATAAAGTCGTATTCCACATTTGGCACACAGTTGTAGTTTCTGGCCTTTTCTTCGGGTGAATCATGTGACATCGAGTTCCATTTGTATCTTTATAGAACGGTTGTATGTGAATATGGTAACAATTCCAAATGTATTTCAGAATATAAATATATCATATACATATACATATATAAAGAGGGATATGAAGAGTATAGTTTTGGATATACATAAGTATGATTCTATTCTATATACCCCCACTGGTTTTGGGAGCAGCCTTATAAAGTGAACAGCATGCATTCCATTGAGATGTTCAGAGTTTAGTGAGAGTGTTTTCTGGTTGGAGTCTGAGTGCATTTGCGCTTGGCTAAATATCTAAATTATTGTTTGAAATATCATATTTAGATTCAGTTTTGAATGGACATATGTGCCCTCAACGACCCCTTCAGCTTGAGTTCATCAGATCTGTACCTGTGGAATTTTTTATGCTGGGTTCACTCAAGCACACTTAGTCTCTTTATACATAAGCAATTCAATCTCAACATTACATTAAGACTTTACATGAAAACATTGCTTTCTTCAACAATTTTTTATTGTATTGGAGAAAAGCAAACATGTACTAAAGCCTGTTTTGAACTGAATTGCATATGCCTGTAAAGAGATCAAGTATGTTCCATTGAATCTAGACCTTTTTTTTTTTTTACATGTCATTTATTAATAAAATGAAAAAATGACACATTTTTCACACAGAAATGACACAGAAGAGTAATGTATTAAATGTTGTACAAAAAATGGTTCAGAATTTTGGAAACCGACAAGAACAGGAGGTGAGTCACAGAGCCATCATTAAATCTGCATGGAGACAGACCACTGTCATGGTTTTTCCTGGATGGGCACATTTTTACATTTTTATTTTCTAAAGACACACAAGTGCTTCAAATGATATAATGCTAACATTGAATTCCTTGTATTCCTTTTTGTAAAACAAATAAACCTTCCCCATATAAGAGGGGAAAAAACCTATGACTGCCACAGAGCTGTTTCGGAAATGTGAAATGGTTGAGATGATGGATTCAGCTGGCAGAGCGGCATGGCAAGACAGACTCAAAGCAGGAAAAAACTCAAATAGTATCTTGATTTCTCCAATGACAGCTGGAGCACAGTGGTGTAAATATTATTCTGTAAGAAGTTTGCCCTTGGTGTGGTTTTGGTCTGGTGAAGATACTGAAAACAAACAAAAAAATTTTTGACATATTTATTTATTTATTGATGTATTTATTTATTTGTTTACACTATTAAGGCACACTGCTTGCTGTCTTGAAATGAATTCTTGCCCAAAGATTGCAAATGGTTCTGAGAATCCATGTTTGTTTGAAACCTGTTCATTATGGACCAAAAAAAGGAGCAAACATTGGAGCATTGAAGTTCTAGACACCGGTCACTACATCTACTCTGTTAACCCTTATGGAGAACTTAAGGAAGTTAAATGTATTTGAACAGTAATGAATATAATGCTCTACATTTTCCAGTATTAACAGCATAGTCACCACACTGTTTGGAATGCGACCCATATTTTAAAGGGATTGAGACATGCATATGTAATATAATATATGGTTGGATTGAATACTGTTAAAAAATTTCAAGAGACTTTAAATGAATATGCTGTATTTCTGCCTTTTGGGTTTTATGTTTCTGTCAGTTTTGGTTTCTGTTATTTCCCCTGTCTGTTCTCTCAGATTAAACTCGAAACATCTGTGATGAAACGGGCTGTCCATTGACATTGTGATTTGATCTTGTGAAATGTTTTCATTGCCCACCTCTGGAGCACTGTTGCATGATGGGAAACATTCAACACGACACTCAACATGCCTGCAGGCGTCCGCTGGCGTTCGAACACTGACCGTGTTATTGTGTTCAGGTAGAGACAAAAGTACATTCAGGAGAATGAACCTTCAGACAACATGAATGTGTTTTGAAGGAGTTTGAAATGATACGGCAAATTGAATATCGGTAGACATTTGATCTTGGGCTTGGAGTCCAGGGGGGCAGCATCATGCCTCACTATTTTTTTGGGTGAGGTGAACCCCCCCCACTTGACCGTTAGAGGAGAGGGTGAAACACAGCAAAAGGGTATTAGACATGAAGGTGGAGATGGGGAGGAGGAGGGATGCCGTGAAGCAGAGAGCATGATGGGAGAGAAGGAACGTGGCAATTTAATACCTGCGTAGAGCAACCGGATTGGACAGATAGTGGTATCTGAGTGAAGGACTGTCTGAAGTTTACCTCTCCTGAAATTTGTTTTAACAAACTTCACTTAAATTGATGGGATCAGAGCGTATTTGTATGATATCACATCCAAGAGTTTACCATAAATGTGGGTTTACTACATGGAGTGTCACATCATGACAAAAGAGTGCAATAACGCAATAAGAACATCAGAACACAGTTATCCCCTCCTGATTTAACTTAAAGCGTCAGTAAGTGCATATGCAGCTAGTCTTACAGGCATATGCTTTTATAATTTACAATAACAAGAACACTTCATCTCAAATACCTTTTTTAAAAAAAAAAACATAGGTCTGTTTTGATTGAATTACATTTGCCTCCATGATGGTGAAGCGTGTTTGGTTAGGTCCCAGCCTCACACTTTCACTGACATATTTTCGTACAAAATCATAGTGCAACAGCACATTGTCACATTACAGGATACAGGATGTGATATATAGCTGAAAACTGCAAAGATGAATCTGGTGTGACTTTAGGATCACATATTGATTGGATGCTTGTTAAAGAGTGTCTTGTTCTCATTTTAACTCTTTGGTAAAAATCTATTAACACCTCCAAAACACTCAAATATAATCTTAGCATGTTCAAACTCAAAGCGCCGTAAATTAAACATAACTGTGATATGGGAAATAATGTTTTTCTCAGATAAAAGCACTGTCTTATGTTACCAGATTCACAGCATTGGAAAATGTCAGCTAAAACAAACTTATATCTCTAACATTCTGTGCATCAAAGTGCATCACAGTCTGTTCCTGTTTTTTCTCTTCAGATACACCACTTGCACTTTTTAAAACAACAAAAAATCTTACTATACATATAGGTTTGCAAAAAGCTTTTTATGCATACTGTATGGCATTTCATCTGAAGCCACTGAAATGATTTCAGGTAAGCCAATGACAGTCTTGCTTCAAAATTCAAACATTCCACAGATCACATGATTCAGGTCACATGGCCCTTTAAAAAATTCAAAGTGACGAGTATGAGCCTGTAAATTGGGATTACACAGGGACTGAATCATAATTTATATGTGTAACGATATCTCTGAGTCTGAGAACAGGAAAACTGATTATATCCCAAAAGAGAATGGTCGCACATCCAATGATATTAAAATGAGTCGAGTAACTATTACAATGGTTGGCCAGCCAACAAAACACTAATGTATTTCAGATGAAACAAGCCTCCATTAGAGGAGAGTATTCTGTTTTATAGAAGCTGTCATATGCCATAGTCCTCTCTATTCTCTGAGGCATATTGCGTTTATTAAACAGTTACTGACCGTTTAATAAGATTATCTAGGAAAAAGAAAGATAATAAACTCGCAAGACATCTGCAGCTAAGACAGACTCATCTATCCATCTCCATCATCTGTTTATTCACTTATTATACCATCCAGAGCTTTACAGACATGAACACAAGCTGACACTCAACCACACATACCAAACACATTCAATCACACGCAAACAGACACATACCAAACACGTTCAATCACACTCAACCACACATACCAATCACATTCAATCACACGCAAACAGACACATACCAAACACGTTCAATCACACGCTAACAGACACATACCAAACACGTTCAATCACACTCAACCACACATACCAAACACATTCAATCACACGCAAACAGACACATACCAAACACGTTCAATCACACTCAACCACACATACCAATCACATTCAATCACACGCAAACAGACACATACCAAACACGTTCAATCACACGCTAACAGACACATACCAAACACATTCAATCACATGCAAACAGACACATACCAAACACGTTCAATCACACTCAACCACACATACCAAACACATTCAATCACACGCAAACAGACACATACCAAACACGTTCAATCACACTCAACCACACATACCAAACACATTCAATCACACTCAACCACACATACCAAACACATTCAATCACACGCAAACAGACACATACCAAACACATTCAATCACACGCTAACAGACACATACCAAACACGTTCAATTACACTCAACCACACATACCAAACACGTTCAATCACACGCTAACAGACACATACCAAACACGTTCAATCACACTCAACCACACATACCAAACACATTCAATCACACGCAAACAGGCACATACCAAACACGTTCAATCACACGCAAACAGACACATACCAAACACGTTCAATCACACTCAACCACACATACCAAACACATTCAATCACACGCAAACAGGCACATACCAAACACGTTCAATCACACGCAAACAGACACATACCAAACACGTTCAATCACACGCAAACAGGCACACACCAAACACACTCAATCACACATGCACACACACACACACGCACACACACGCACGCACATGCACACGCACCTACATGCATGCGCACGCACACCCACACCGAACACACTCAATCACACATGCACAAACACACACGCACATACATGCATGCGCACACACACCCACACTGAACACACTCAATCACACATGCACACACACACACGCGTGCCTACATGGACATGGACACACACACACACACACACACACACACAAAGACACACATCATGTCTGTTTCTCAACACTGTTTTTTTGTTTTGTCACTCTCCATACCTTTCACTGGTTCCTGGTTCCTAAATGTGTGACAAACAAATTTGAGGTAAAAAATGAGATTGCACCATCTGAGGGGCATGTAAGCCATTCATGACCAGCAGTTAAGCTCTGACCCGAGCGAATCAAACGCTTGCATGTGATTACTTTCCTTAATTAAAGGCTCTTACCTTTCCCATAAAGATCAATTAGGCATGTTCTACATGATTTATGGGCAAAACCGGGCCCAAACACAAAACTGAAAGGAGCAGACAGGGCTTTTCTTACCACTGAGGACCTCTAATGGTGGAGTTTAGAGTGGGGGGCGGGGGGGGTTTGGGGGGCGGGTCCAGACAGAAGGAGTCCACTGCAAGGTGTGGAACTGCTTATGAAGTGGAGCAGTTGACTCACTGTCTCACAGATGCAGAGAGGCTGGTCCTGGTCTGATTAAGCTCTGTGCTCTTGTGGTTCTTTAAACTTTAGGTCTGAAATCCAGCTTCGTACATGGCAATTGGACCAAGGTGTCACAACGAAAATTTCAAAGATGTATCTTTGCAAATATTTGCGAACATAACAAATGAAATTCCAAGCTGTCACTGAAATGAGTGGATTGTTCTCTTCACCCCCCCCCCACCCCTTCTCCCCTCCCCATCCCGTAATACTTTGCATTCTGTTTCACTGTCCTCCAAGTCACATTGCGAGAACGCAACGCATTTGCAATGCAACTGGATTTGGATTAATCAAAGTTCCGCTCTCTCACCTCTTTAGCCTGATGAAACGGCTGTCGGACGGTAAGGAGGCGCGCTAAATTATGTGCAACGTTACCGTGCGACAGGAGGGGGAGGTCGCAGACTCTTGATTAGGCTGGGTTTACTGCAAGCAGGCACAAAACACACACACACACAGAAATGTTCTGCTAGAGATTCACACATTTCGCACTGAGGAAATGTCATAGTAACGTCGAGAAATTACAAAATGGCCTGACCTTGAAAAGTTTACACACCCAAAAAAAAATAATACTTGTTTTGGGGGTATATTTTAACATGCATTAATGTATTCCACCAATGTCAGCTGCAACATACTTATCATCACATATTTGCATAGCTACCTGCTCAAGAAAGTGCTATTTTTTAAAAAATAAATACTATAAATCGTGCGTGCTCAAATCCCATGCTTCTATGTATGCTAATCGAGAATTCTTCACAGACCCTCCACTGATTAACATAAAAATCTTGCTGGCTTGTCACTTAATTGAAAAAATGCAAATAACTGAGTGATGAAGGCCCTTTCAGTTTCACTAATCATTTTACAACAAAGGTGTCACAACATGACAGAAATTTCCCTTTCACAGGAATGACGTAACATAAGGACACCGCGGATTCAGAGCTTTTGTTTCCTTCGGCTCCTAGCAGCCTGTTTAAACAGATACCTCCACACTGAAACATGTCATAACACTCACCCCATCTCTGATCACACATCTCTCCAACAGATGTTTATGCCGGTTTGCAAAATCACTGAAAGCTGCATGACCATCACATTACATTACATTACATTACATTACATTACAGCTATTTAGCAGATGCTGTTATCCAGAGTGACTTACAACACGAATTGCATGAGCCAGGGACAATAATAATAATAATAATAATAATAATAATAATAATAAAGTTTCAGGAGAATGAACCTTCAGACAACATGAATGCATTTATTACGATGCAGCAAATTGTATATCAGTATAGACAATTGGGGGGCAGCATCATGCCTCACTATTTTTTTGGGTGAGGTGAACCCCCCCACTTGACCGTTAGAGGAGAGGGTGAAACACAGCGAAAGGGAATTAGACATGAAGGCGGAGATGGGGAGGAGGAGGGATGCCGTGAAGCCGAGAGCATGATGGGAGAGAAGGAACGTGGCAATTTAATACCTGCGTAGAACAACCGGATTGGACAGATAGTGGTGGTATTTGAGTGAAGGGCTGTCTGAAATTTACCTCTCCCGAAATTTGTTTTAACAAACTTCACTTATTTGGTAGGGACAGATACATTTAAACATAGATTATTGTCAAACAATATCCATAAATATCATATTTATAGCATATGCTAATTTCTTGCTTGTCCCAAGATGGGCTTTTCAGACACAAACACATACAGCACAAAAAACATATAATCATAAAATACATACAGTAAACTACTCAAGCATTATTATATACATTAAAATTGAGTAAAGATATCATAACATTTTATGAAAACTGAGCAATTCATAACCACATATGATTACACCACTGAATGCATTTTAAAAATTGCTTCAGTTTATACATAATTGTGCCAAAACACCAAGAGGGAAGAAGTCCCAAGAGCCAGAAGTGATCAAGTAAAAATGGACAAGAACCCTGCAAAGAACCTTTTGAGAAAAACAACACTACTAGAAAAAATCGTATTTATTTGATGAAGTAGAAGGGCTAGCGAGAGATGAGGAGAGGTGCATCTGGCAGAGGTGAGTCTTCAGTGTGCGCTTGAAGGTGGACAGACTATCTGCTGTTCTGACCTCCGTGGGAAGGAGCTAGGAAGGGAAGGAGAGAGGTACATCCTGAAGGCTCTGCTGTTCTGACCTCTGCTGGAAGATCGCTCCACCACCAAGGTGCCACCAATTTACACTGCATGGTGTAAAATAATTAAATATGCAAGGGAACGGAGCAGAGTTTTAGGACTGCGGTCCCCAGATACATATGCGAACCAGCAAATAGGTCACCCTGTTCAGAGGGCCTGAATGAGAACAGTCAGTTTCCCGACTTTGATTCATTATTTACGGCTATCGTAGCCTACTGGACCATGGAACAAGTTCAACAGAGCTGTGCTCTGTCACTTGAACCTGTGTTTGGTTTAGAATATTGAGAGCCCTTTTGAATTACATTTTCCGTTGTAAAGCAAATGTGTTCAGTGAACGGAGGAATAAAAGCCAGGAGCGGAGGAATATGATTGAGAACATTATTTGGCAGGGTACTTTTTTTTTGTTAAGAAAACAACTCTTATTCTCAGTTTCATCTGTTTTATCTGCCATTGTGGAGAGGCTGATTTTCTGATTGCCACCACCCATTTAAGACATGGCAGGGTGCCAGCTGCTGTCGATTCTGGGTTTGGGGTTGAGGAGCTGGGCTGCTAACATGCTACGCTAGGAGGCTACATTACATTGCTCAAGCTGGGCTTTAGTGAGTATCCAGGACGACTTACACAGCTTGTGCTGTATACTGTACATACTGTAAGTACCTTGTTCATTGGTACAATGACTGTGTCCTACCTGGCAACTGTTGCTGTGACATTTGTGCTACAACCCTACCTCCCTATACCATTACACTACACTGTAACCTCTGAGCTACAAGCCCAGCTCCCTAACCATTACACTACACTGTAACCTCTGAGCTACAAGCCCAGCTCCCTAACCATTATACTACACTGTAACCTCTGAGCTACAAGCCCAGCTCCCTAACCATTATACTACACTGTAACCTCTGAGCTACAAGCCCAGCTCCCTAACCATTATACTACACTGTAACCTCTGAGCTACAGGCCCAGCTCTCTAACCATTATACTACACTGTAACCTCTGAGCTACAAGCCCAGTTCCCTAACCATTATACTACACTGTAACCTCTGAGCTACAAGCCCAGCTCCCTAACCATTATACTACACTGTAACCTCTGAGCTACAAGCCCAGCTCCCTAACCATTACACTACACTGTAACCTCTGAGCTACAGGCCCAGCTCCCTAACCATTATACTACACTGTAACCTCTGAGCTACAAGCCCAGCTCCCTAACCATTACACTACACTGTAACCTCTGAGCTACAAGCCCAGCTCCCTAACCATTACACTACACTGTAACCTCTGAGCTACAAGCCCAGCTCCCTAACCATTATACTACACTGTAACCTCTGAGCGACAATTGCAGACATTGTGCACTATCTATATTATTTTTTAACACTAATTACACAAGCTCATATGGCACACACGTATCTTAGAGTGAAGCTTTAATTCTTCCCTCCTGAGTGTGCCACACCATAGAAAGGGGCTCAGTGGGACATATTTCAACAATTATCACCCTGACAATTTCAATCACACCTCCAGCACTGTAATTTTAGAACAGTGCATCCGCTAAGACTGTCTAATTCCAGAAGACTGTGGCTGAAGCTCTAAGCCATGGGTTAATTCCTAAATTAAAATGAGTACTATATTTTATTTTGATCCAAGGCTAACACGTCAGTGAGTATTTTGTCCATAAAAGCCAATTTTTTTTTTTTTTTTACTTCCTCCCAAAACTATTTCCCACACCCTGTGACTTATTAATTGCAGATTTTTTTTTTTTTTTTGTTGTTGCTATGCTGTTTGTGAAGTTACCGGGCAAATGATGAGTCATTACTTCTCCAATGATTCCACTTTCTGCCTAAGTTTTTATTCTCCTGCCTTTCTTTGAGTCGATTTCATTTAATTTCGGGTCAAACTTTAGGGCCAGAATCTCTTGGATTGAAGCCTTAGTCTTTATGCTTTGAGCTTCTGGGTCTCAGAATCCCAGGTGTTTCTTTACTCCAGCATTACTTATCCTTTCCAAATTGCTAACACATCAAAATCCCTCTCTAACAATGCTCCCCATGGTTGAATGTTAGTATTCTGTCTTTAAATGCTGTAATCTATATGGAATATCTTTTTTTTCTGATTAAAATTAATTACAGTTGCAAAGAATGCCAGGAGATACCAAGACTGAAATGTGGTATTCACAAGTCAGCAGCCAATCAGAGCAAGGATCCACTAATTGTTGGAGACTTCCCCTCCGAAAGGCGTTTGATGAATTGCCTATTCATCTTCTTTAGCTAATGCGTGTGGGAGGCAGGAGGGATGGAACGGATAATTTAAGTTGCTCCAGGTAGGATGTTATCAATCATGAATACATTTGCTTTTGTCCCAGAGAGACAGCTGAAACCAAAAGCATTAGAAACTAAAAAAACTATCCATTCACTGTGTAAGCAATATTTTGTTACCAGAACTGAAGTCTGGACATTGAAAGACTGTGGTCTTTCCCTGGTCTTTAATGAAGCTAAAGGCGCCGGTACCTGGATCTCATCTGCGAATAAAACTTTTGTATAAACTGCGAATATAAACTTTATTGTTCTAAGTGTAATTCATCCCAACCGCTAAAGGTACAACCCTGTATACTCTCACGGACACGACTGCACGTTACTGCTAGAACTCAATAATCTTTTTAATATTTCAACACCAGAAATCTTTCTGGGGACGATATGAAACAATGACAACAAGCATTCCTGCGGAAGCTACTCGGGCGGCGATGTGGCAAATTTAATTAATTTTGAAGCAGCGGGATGCAGGAGAATGAAGCCGGGATGGCACACTTCTTTATTTATTTTTTTAAATGGAAGGCTATCGACGCAAAATGGAATGCAAATGAACAAAGCTAATGAGGTTGCCACCAGCTCTCCGATACCACAGAAGGGGCGGGAGATGCACAAACTCTGAAAGGACACCATTAGCCTCATTAGCACGGTCTAACTCCGCTAATAACATCAATGTTCATTGCATGGCCTGGCATACTAATGACCCAGTTAACATGGCTCAGTATGACACGCCTGATTCCCCCTCTGAAATAACGACCCTGTGTATGCTTAATCAGTCTGTTTACCGGAGAGAAGGCGATGTATTTGCTCATCTCAACCATAGGGAGTAGACATAAAAAAGGGATTACTTAAGGATTCAAAGCTTTATAAATATTTTATTGGGGATGAAAAGGTGGAGCTGGCCATATCAGGTTTCTTAAAAGGGTGTTTGGCCACCACATGTTTGTAGAGCAGCTTGCAGCGCTGTAGATTCTACTGGAGCCTGGAATTCTGTTGGAGGGCTATGACACTATTGCTAATGCTAATGCAGAATGCTAGTGGACTCATGCCTTATGTTGCTTGTGTTGAGAAACACTGTCTCAGGCGTCATTCCAGAATTTCCCATAACTTTAAGACTTCTAGAGTTCAGAACTGGAGACTGTGAAGGCCATGGCGTATGGATAACATCATCGTCATGCTCAAAAACCATATTATTATCATTATTAACATTAAAACCGTAGCTTACATAGACTGTACATGCTCTATAGATAGGGATACTGCCTCCTTGGAAGACAAGCCCCTCCCTGCAGGAAGGGAATGCTACATAATGGGATAAATGTTATCACTCAGAGTTATTAAGCGGCCGTTACCACTGGCACATCTTCTAAGAGGATGAGTGCACCCCAGACCATGCTGGGAAAATTAACCCTGGAAACATAACAGAACTTGCCTGAACTTTACTGCTGGAACCAAGTGCTCTGGCCTGTAGGCTTGGTTAGGTGTACACCATATATATGACTGTGAAACCTAAATGTAAACACTCTATAATAGAAGCTAAGAAACTGTCCTTTAACCACATGCAAATTCCTTGGCTACAAATACAAATTTGTGGAGTGAAAAGCCTAATAAGAAAAAAAGATTTTCCCAAATATTATGGCTTGCATTGCATACAATTCTGTAACAGTACTCATTCTTTAGCCGTTATTTATAATAACTTTTATGATATTAAGAAAACAGAGTAATAAATTTTGACTTAATATGTACATTGGCATTCACTTCAGTAACAAAAATGTATTTCTCAATGATACAATAACAATAAATCCCTAACCATTACACTACACTGTAACCTCTGAGCTACAAGCCCAGCTCCCTAACCATTACACTACACTGTAACCTCTGAGCTACAAGCCCAGCTCCCTAACCATTACACTACACTGTAACCTCTGAGCTACAAGCCCAGCTCCCTAACCATTACACTACACTGTAACCTCTGAGTTACAAGCTCAGCTCCCTAACCATTACACTACACTGTAACCTCTGAGCTACAAGCCCAGCTCCCTAACCATTACACTACACTGTAACCTCTGAGCTACAAGCCCAGCTCCCAAACCATTATACTACACTGTAACCTCTGAGCTACAAGCCCAGCTCCCAAACCATTATACTACGCTGTAACCTCTGAGCTACAAGCCCAGTTCCCTAACCATTATACTACACTGTAACCTCTGAGCTACAAGCCCAGCTCCCTAACCATTATACTACACTGTAACCTCTGAGCTACAAGCCCAGTTCCCTAACCATTATACTACACTGTAACCTCTGAGCTACAAGCCCAGCTCCCTAACCATTACACTACACTGTAACCTCTAAGCTACAAGCCCAGCTCCCAAACCATTATACTACGCTGTAACCTCTGAGCTACAAGCCCAGTTCCCTAACCATTATACTACGCTGTAACCTCTGAGCTACAAGCCCAGCTCCCTAACCATTATACTACACTGTAACCTCTGAGCTACAAGCCCAGCTCCCTAACCATTACACTACACTGCAACCTCTGAGCTACAAGCCCAGCTCCCTAACCATTATACTACACTGTAACCTCTGAGCTACAAGCCCAGCTCCCTAACCATTACACTACACTGCAACCTCTGAGCTACAAGCCCAGCTCCCTAACCATTACACTACACTGTAACCTCTGAGCTACAAGCCCAGCTCCCTAACCATTACACTACACTGTAACCTCTGAGCTACAAGCCCAGCTCCCTAACCATTACACTACACTGTAACCTCTGAGTTACAAGCTCAGCTCCCTAACCATTACACTACACTGTAACCTCTGAGCTACAAGCCCAGCTCCCTAACCATTACACTACACTGTAACCTCTGAGCTACAAGCCCAGCTCCCAAACCATTATACTACACTGTAACCTCTGAGCTACAAGCCCAGTTCCCTAACCATTATACTACACTGTAACCTCTGAGCTACAAGCCCAGCTCCCTAACCATTACACTACACTGTAACCTCTGAGCTACAAGCCCAGCTCCCAAACCATTATACTACGCTGTAACCTCTGAGCTACAAGCCCAGTTCCCTAACCATTACACTACACTGTAACCTCTGAGCTACAAGCCCAGCTCCCTAACCATTACACTACACTGTAACCTCTGAGCTACAAGCCCAGCTCCCTAACCATTATACTACACTGTAACCTCTGAGCTACAAGCCCAGCTCCCTAACCATTACACTACACTGTAACCTCTAAGCTACAAGCCCAGCTCCCAAACCATTATACTACGCTGTAACCTCTGAGCTACAAGCCCAGTTCCCTAACCATTGTACTACACTGTAACCTCTGAGCTACAAGCCCAGCTCCCTAACCATTACACTACACTGCAACCTCTGAGCTACAAGCCCAGCTCCCTAACCATTATACTACACTGTAACCTCTGAGCTACAAGCCCAGCTCCCTAACCATTACACTACACTGCAACCTCTGAGCTACAAGCCCAGCTCCCTAACCATTATACTACACTGTAACCTCTGAGCTACAAGCCCAGCTCCCTAACCATTACACTACACTGCAACCTCTGAGCTACAAGCCCAGCTCCCTAACCATTACACTACACTGTAACCTCTGAGCTACAAGCCCAGCTCCCTAACCATTACACTACACTGTAACCTCTGAGCTACAAGCCCAGCTCCCTAACCATTACACTACACTGTAACCTCTGAGTTACAAGCTCAGCTCCCTAACCATTACACTACACTGTAACCTCTGAGCTACAAGCCCAGCTCCCTAACCATTACACTACACTGTAACCTCTGAGCTACAAGCCCAGCTCCCAAACCATTATACTACACTGTAACCTCTGAGCTACAAGCCCAGTTCCCTAACCATTATACTACACTGTAACCTCTGAGCTACAAGCCCAGCTCCCTAACCATTACACTACACTGTAACCTCTGAGCTACAAGCCCAGCTCCCAAACCATTATACTACGCTGTAACCTCTGAGCTACAAGCCCAGTTCCCTAACCATTACACTACACTGTAACCTCTGAGCTACAAGCCCAGCTCCCTAACCATTACACTACACTGTAACCTCTGAGCTACAAGCCCAGCTCCCTAACCATTATACTACACTGTAACCTCTGAGCTACAAGCCCAGCTCCCTAACCATTACACTACACTGTAACCTCTAAGCTACAAGCCCAGCTCCCAAACCATTATACTACGCTGTAACCTCTGAGCTACAAGCCCAGTTCCCTAACCATTGTACTACACTGTAACCTCTGAGCTACAAGCCCAGCTCCCTAACCATTACACTACACTGCAACCTCTGAGCTACAAGCCCAGCTCCCTAACCATTATACTACACTGTAACCTCTGAGCTACAAGCCCAGCTCCCTAACCATTACACTACACTGCAACCTCTGAGCTACAAGCCCAGCTCCCTAACCATTACACTACACTGTAACCTCTGAGCTACAAGCCCAGCTCCCTAACCATTACACTACACTGTAACCTCTGAGCTACAAGCCCAGTTCCCTAACCATTACACTACACTGTAACCTCTGAGCTACAAGCCCAGCTCCCTAACCATTACACTACACTGTAACCTCTGAGCTACAAGCCCAGCTCCCTAACCATTACACTACACTGTAACCTCTGAGCTACAAGCCCAGCTCCCTAACCATTACACTACACTGTAACCTCTGAGTTACAAGCTCAGCTCCCTAACCATTACACTACACTGTAACCTCTGAGCTACAAGCCCAGCTCCCTAACCATTACACTACACTGTAACCTCTGAGCTACAAGCCCAGCTCCCAAACCATTATACTACACTGTAACCTCTGAGCTACAAGCCCAGCTCCCAAACCATTATACTACGCTGTAACCTCTGAGCTACAAGCCCAGTTCCCTAACCATTATACTACACTGTAACCTCTGAGCTACAAGCCCAGCTCCCTAACCATTATACTACACTGTAACCTCTGAGCTACAAGCCCAGTTCCCTAACCATTATACTACACTGTAACCTCTGAGCTACAAGCCCAGCTCCCTAACCATTACACTACACTGTAACCTCTAAGCTACAAGCCCAGCTCCCAAACCATTATACTACGCTGTAACCTCTGAGCTACAAGCCCAGTTCCCTAACCATTATACTACGCTGTAACCTCTGAGCTACAAGCCCAGCTCCCTAACCATTATACTACACTGTAACCTCTGAGCTACAAGCCCAGCTCCCTAACCATTACACTACACTGCAACCTCTGAGCTACAAGCCCAGCTCCCTAACCATTATACTACACTGTAACCTCTGAGCTACAAGCCCAGCTCCCTAACCATTACACTACACTGCAACCTCTGAGCTACAAGCCCAGCTCCCTAACCATTACACTACACTGTAACCTCTGAGCTACAAGCCCAGCTCCCTAACCATTACACTACACTGTAACCTCTGAGCTACAAGCCCAGCTCCCTAACCATTACACTACACTGTAACCTCTGAGTTACAAGCTCAGCTCCCTAACCATTACACTACACTGTAACCTCTGAGCTACAAGCCCAGCTCCCTAACCATTACACTACACTGTAACCTCTGAGCTACAAGCCCAGCTCCCAAACCATTATACTACACTGTAACCTCTGAGCTACAAGCCCAGTTCCCTAACCATTATACTACACTGTAACCTCTGAGCTACAAGCCCAGCTCCCTAACCATTACACTACACTGTAACCTCTGAGCTACAAGCCCAGCTCCCAAACCATTATACTACGCTGTAACCTCTGAGCTACAAGCCCAGTTCCCTAACCATTACACTACACTGTAACCTCTGAGCTACAAGCCCAGCTCCCTAACCATTACACTACACTGTAACCTCTGAGCTACAAGCCCAGCTCCCTAACCATTATACTACACTGTAACCTCTGAGCTACAAGCCCAGCTCCCTAACCATTACACTACACTGTAACCTCTAAGCTACAAGCCCAGCTCCCAAACCATTATACTACGCTGTAACCTCTGAGCTACAAGCCCAGTTCCCTAACCATTGTACTACACTGTAACCTCTGAGCTACAAGCCCAGCTCCCTAACCATTACACTACACTGCAACCTCTGAGCTACAAGCCCAGCTCCCTAACCATTATACTACACTGTAACCTCTGAGCTACAAGCCCAGCTCCCTAACCATTACACTACACTGCAACCTCTGAGCTACAAGCCCAGCTCCCTAACCATTACACTACACTGTAACCTCTGAGCTACAAGCCCAGCTCCCTAACCATTACACTACACTGTAACCTCTGAGCTACAAGCCCAGCTCCCTAACCATTACACTACACTGTAACCTCTGAGCTACAAGCCCAGCTCCCTAACCATTACACTACACTGTAACCTCTGAGCTACAAGCCCAGCTCCCTAACCATTACACTACACTGTAACCTCTGAGCTACAAGCCCAGCTCCCTAACCATTACACTACACTGTAACCTCTGAGCTACAAGCCCAGCTCCCTAACCATTACACTACACTGTAACCTCTGAGCTACAAGCCCAGCTCCCTAAACATTACACTACACTGTAACCTCTGAGCTACAAGCCCAGCTCCCTAACCATTACACTACACTGTAACCTCTGAGCTACAAGCCCAGCTCCCTAACCATTACACTACACTGTAACCTCTGAGCTACAAGCCCAGCTCCCTAACTATTACACTACACTGTAACCTCTGAGCTACAAGTCCAGCTCCCGAACTATTACACTACACTGTAACCTCTGAGCTGCAAGCCCAGCTCCCTAACCATTACACTACACTGTAACCTCTGAGCTACAAGCCCAGCTCCCTAACCATTACACTACACTGTAACCTCTGAGCTACAGGCCCACCTCCCTTCCCATCATAAAACACTGCTACCCAGCTGCTGTGCTGGCAGACCACATGTCAGACTTATATCATGGGGGAAAGATGGATCAACCCCCTGAAACGGAAGTCTGGGAAATCTTCAGTCCACAGAACCGTCTTATGTAATTTTGGGGAATGTAAGTAGGAATAATGCATTAAGCTAATGTACTGATGCTTATGAAATTCAGAGTGTTTACACAGAAGTGCACAAGAATAAAATTTCAAAGCAGCTGGGAACAACACTGATGTGTTATTTTGCCACTTTTGAATTTGATGCCATTGCACAATTAACACAGGATAACGCACTAATGTGCTATTTTGCCACTCTTGAATTTGATGCTATTTCACAATTAAAACACTTCCTGTTAGTCGCTTTGAACTAAAAACATCTAAAAAAAAGAGTAAAGTGTAAATGTTAAAAAAAATGGGACCAATTAGAGAAGAACACAGGAGCAACATCGGAAAAAGGAGAAGCTGAGAAGGGAAAAGGAAAGATCCTTCATTGGCTTGAGATAAATTTAAACGACAGCGGGAACTAGCAAAGATGAAAGGTAGTTAAATTCATAGAAATGAGCCCAAACAACCTCATTGACAGTTATGAGTAAGAGCTGGGAGAACAAAGGGTGGACAGACATCATGAATGAGATGGGGACAAAAGTACAAGACCTGATTAACTAAGAATAATATTTTTTGGGAGGGATTTTTAACAAATTCCTGGATCATGGCTCCATTATGAATTCGTAGAGGAGCTCATTGGTCCTTGCACATGGGTATTGTCCGTGCAAGCAAAGCAATTTAGTGAATCATTACCACAGCCAAATATTATCTCCAGAGACAAAGCTGTCCCTGAACCTAATTATACTTACCTGCTGGCAGATCCTCGTAATTGTATCTTGTGGTCTTCCCCCGGGGGCGTTTGGAGCGTGCAGATTCCCTCACTTTAAGGGCCCCCCATCCACCAGCTCCAGCTAGCTGACAGCCACCGACATGATCCCGTTTCCCGCTGTGGAGTGCCCCTTCGTCAGCCTCTCTGAGCACCCTTCCCCCTCCCCTGCTCCTCTCTGTCAAGGGACGAAGTGCTTTTCTTGACATTTAACCTGCCATTTTCTTCCCAAGTCCTGGAACCGCTCTTCGAGATCCACGGTCAATACATTCTTTTTATTTATTTATTTTTTTTTAATCAAATGTTGCTCCTCACAACGAAGATGGGGCAATCTGATTTCCTCCAGCTATCTGTACGCTCACCGCTAACTCTGGCTTTAGTGCAGGTGCTTATTTCCTGCTCCCAATCTATCAAATATACTCCATAAACCCACAACTCCGATGCCAAGCAGCTCTCCTCGTCTGGATTCCTATAATCCTCCATTTTCTCTTGATCTCTTTAAACAGTGAAACACTAAGTGCCTTGAGTCTGTGTTTGTCTGCCTTAATTTATTCTACACACTGATCCAATTACCGAATTAAGGTTTTGGATGAAAAAAAAAGCTATTTCAGCCAATCTAGATAATTTCTCTGAGATTTCTGGAGCTTTTCTCATCCCTGCTGTGGAGAGAATAACCTGTGCTGAACACAGATTAACTTGGCCTATTCCCTTACATGTGCTAGACAGATGGGCAGCAGCGTAGAGTAATGGTTGGGGTGCTGGGCTTGTAGCTCAGAGGTTACAGTGTAGTGTAATGGTTAGGGAGCTGGGCTTGTAGCTCAGAGGTTACAGTGTAGTATAATGGTTAGGGAGCTGGGCTTGTAGCTCAGAGGTTACAGTGTAGTGTAATGGTTAGGGAGCTGGGCTTGTAGCTCAGAGGTTACAGTGTAGTATAATGGTTAGGAAGCTGGGCTTGTAGCTCAGAGGTTACAGTGTAGTGTAATGGTTAGGGAGCTGGGCTTGTAGCTCAGAGGTTACAGTGTAGTATAATGGTTAGGGAGCTGGGCTTGTAGCTTAGAGGTTACAGTGTAGTATAATGGTTAGGGAGCTGGGCTTGTAGCTCAGAGGTTACAGTGTAGTATAATGGTTAGGGAGCTGGGCTTGTAGCTCAGAGGTTACAGTGTAGTATAATGGTTAGGGAGCTGGGCTTGTAGCTCAGAGGTTACAGTGTAGTATAATGGTTAGGAAGCTGGGCTTGTAGCTCAGAGGTTACAGTGTAGTGTAATGGTTAGGGAGCTGAGCTTGTAGCTCAGAGGTTACAGTGTAGTATCATGGTTAGGGAGCTGGGCTTGTAGCTCAGAGGTTACAGTGTAGTATAATGGTTAGGGAGCTGGGCTTGTAGCTCAGAGGTTACAGTGTAGTATAATGGTTAGGGAGCTGGGCTTGTAGCTCAGAGGTTGCAGTGTAGTATAATGGTTAGGGAGCTGGGCTTGTAGCTCAGAGGTTACAGTGTAGTGTAATGGTTAGGGAGCTGGGCTTGTAGCTCAGAGGTTACAGTGTAGTATAATGGTTAGGGAGCTGGGCTTGTAGCTCAGAGGTTACAGTGTAGTGTAATGGTTAGGGAGCTGGGCTTGTAGCTCAGAGGTTACAGTGTAGTGTAATGGTTAAGGAGCTGGGCTTGTAGCTCAGAGGTTACAGTGTAGTGTAATGGTTAAGGAGCTGGGCTTGTAGCTCAGAGGTTACAGTGTAGTGTAATGGTTAGGGAGCTTGGCTTGTAGCTCAGAGGTTACAGTGTAGTATAATGGTTAGGGAGCTGGGCTTGTAGCTCAGAGGTTACAGTGTAGTATAATGGTTAGGGAGCTGGGCTTGTAGCTCAGAGGTTGCAGTGTAGTATAATGGTTAGGAAGCTGGGCTTGTAGCTCAGAGGTTGCAGTGTAGTGTAATGGTTAGGGAGCTGGGCTTGTAGCTCAGAGGTTACAGTGTAGTATAATGGTTAGGGAGCTGGGCTTGTAGCTCAGAGGTTACAGTGTAGTGTAATGGTTAGGGAGCTGGGCTCAATTATTGTTTTTAAGCTGAACTGTTTCAGTAATTATCCACTTGTATAAATCTTAAAAAATAATTTCCAGTTCTTGCCTGAAATAAATAATTAGCATTTTCACCAATGATTTATTAGTATCTGCGCTTTGAAAACTTCCTTGTGGCTTTAAATTTTTTAATAAAAATCAATTCAAAACCTTGTATATGTACTTGCTGTTCCATTAATACAAACAACGTTTCAAAAATCGACCAAGCAACAGAACCTAAGATCACCCAGGGTTTGCTCTTTGATATAATGAATTCTCTAAATAAATATACTTCAACAGATATATATGACTTGAACCTCATCTATAAATGCCTCAAAACTGAAATATTTAGTTTGGAGAGTGGCCTCAGTGTAGAATTCTCTAGGCACAGCCATTTTGTCTGATGTGACATTTAATTAGAGTGACAATACTTCACATGCACTCATTTGAGCCACAATGCTTTTCAAAATTACTTTTGAATTTAATATTGAACCTGCCCCGATTATCCTAAATATTATGATGTCCACTGTCATTTGTCTATTAGGAGGGGCTGAATGTCATATCGTAAGTGTAATATCAGTAATTAACAACAGCATCCAGCATCAGTAATAGAAAAAAAAAATCTTCCCTGTTTTCTAATGTCTCCGCAGATTTTTGTAAAAACCAAAACCAGTGGTGAAATAGTGTTGGATTACAGGGAATGACTGTGACATGTGAAGTGCTCATTGGAAGACACTGTAGGTCCACTGTCTTGTACTCCGGGGATGTTATTTTCATTTACACATTCTGAGAATTTAAGTGGAAATAAACACATCCAATAAAGACTCTCTGTTTCTCTGTAATGTTGAGGAATCAAACAAAGATTAACCATATAAACCAACGACACAGTTTTACTGTATTGTCGTTTTTAATTTTGTCTTGTGTATGCTTTATTTGTATTGGTGCCGCTTCTTGGCCAGATCCCGTTTGAAAAAGAGATTAAAAAAGCTCTCCAATTGGCTTTTCTCTAGGATAAATAAAATAAACAATTCTAGTTTATTGAAAAAGTCAGAATGTGAGCAGTGTTGGAATGCATTCAGTGTCTCAAGTCTTTCTGTTTTCATCATTGTCACCAATGAAACCCAAAGAACCACAGGGAAAAGTCTGGAACATATTGAACTGAAGTTATGATGTCACTCTATTCCTGTTGGCACAATCAGCACTCGTCAAGTTGTTGTGATTCGAGATTTAAAGTGAAGGGACGAGGATGAATTTTTTGTTTTTCTGTATTTGTTTATTGTGTTGGGGGCTTTTATTAAAAATGCCATGCACTGCAGTGTCAGAGTCAAGGCCACACCCAAGTTCTCAAGGATCCGAGTTCTTTAGGACTCCAAAAGTTTATGGCAGGAACGCTACATCAAAAAGGAAGTCCGACAAAGAAAGGTTTTTAAAAATAGGGTGAAGTGACTTTATGAGTGAATAAATTAATAGGTGAACACATACACACACACACACACACATTTTTTTGAAAAAACATCTGGCAAAATAGTCACAGAATTTTTGTAGAATGGTAGCTGACCTCAATCTATGTGTAGGTATTTGCCCCTCAACCCACCCCCCCGCCCCAGAAAAAAAAATGGGAAACACAAATAGCAGGTCACTGCATCGTGCTAGATTACCTGGCTTCAGCACCTGGTGTTCTATCGTCTGCAGGTATCCTGCATTGTGTAACTTCCATAACCCTCTGTATATAATTTATATTTTATAATTTCTAATTTACCTATGAATTGTTTTCCCCATTTTGTCTGTTTTGCTTCATATCTCGGTTTCTTGGGTTTTTACTTTGAAGGCCAGTCTCCCCATCCCTGATGTTTAATTTATAAAGCCTGCCCGCTTTTGTGTTTGCGGTATATCTGGCTCAAGTCATTTTTTAATTATTTCCTGCCAAGGCTGATGCCTTCGATTCTAAACTGGTATTTATCAGATTCAGAACTCCTTTTTGGTTGGGTACCTAAAACAATATTTCACCTCCAGGTTTACATTTAAAATGCAGTTGCTCCAAGATGAGCGTTATGTTATTTGCTTATATTTGTGGTATTTTAGAAACCTTCAGTCTAAGTCCAAAAAGAGGGTCACATGTCCACCACATTGTTTTGTTATGCATTAACTCAGTTAATGAAATCTTTTTTTTTTTTTTCAGATAAGGAAAAGGGGTGTGATATTATAACTTAACATGATTTACTGTAATTGATATGAAGATATCAGTCCTATGTAATCCTAATATACCATTTTTTCTTTAATTTTGCGCTACAGTCAATTTGAATGACTTACAAATCAACACGAACCCACATGTTGACTCAACTCACAGATGCTGAAAACTTGCCCAATATAAAATCCTTGAGTTCCAGAGATATACATACAAACAGCTTTTGGTTAGAGTATGGTTAGAGCTGGGCTTGTAGCTCAGAGGTTACAGTGTAGTATAATGGTTAGGGAACTGGGCTTGTAGCTCAGAGGTTACAGTGTAGTATAATGGTTAGGGAGCTGGGCTTGTAGCTCAGAGGTTACAGTGTAGTATAATGGTTAGAGAGCTGAGCTTGTAGCTCAGAGGTTACAGTGTAGTATAATGGTTAGGAAGCTGGGCTTGTAGCTCAGAGGTTACAGTGTAGTATAATGGTTAGGGAGCTGGGCTTGTAGCTCAGAGGTTACAGTGTAGTATTATGGTTAGGGAGCTGGGCTTGTAGCTCAGAGGTTACAGTGTAGTATAATGGTTAGGGAACTGGGCTTGTAGCTCAGAGGTTACAGTGTAGTGTAATGGTTAGGGAGCTGGGCTTGTAGCTCAGAGGTTGCAGTGTAGTATAATGGTTAGGGAGCTGGGCTTGTAGCTCAGGGGTTACAGTGTAGTATCATGGTTAGGGAGCTGGGCTTGTAGCTCAGAGGTTACAGTGTAGTATAATGGTTAGGGAGCTGGGCTTGTAGCTCAGAGGTTACAGTGTAGTGTAATGGTTAGGGAGCTGGGCTTGTAGCTCAGAGGTTACAGTGTAGTGTAATGGTTAGGGAGCTGGGCTTGTAGCTCAGAGGTTACAGTGTAGTGTAATGGTTAGGGATCTGGGCTTGTAGCTCAGAGGTTACAGTGTAGTGTAATGGTTAGGGAGCTGGGCTTGTAGCTCAGAGGTTACAGTGTAGTGTAATGGTTAGGGAGCTGGGCTCAATTATTGTTCTCAAGCTGAACTGTTTCAGTAATTATCCACTTGTATAAATCTTAAAAAATAATTTCCAGTTCTTTCCTGAAATAAATAATTAGCATTTTCGCCAGTGGTTTATTAGAATCTGCACTTTGAAAACTTCCTTGCGGCTTTAAATTTTTTAAATAAAAATCAATTCAAAACCTTGTATATGTACTTGCTGTTCCATTAATACAAACAACGTTTAAAAAATCGACCAAGCAACAGAAGCTAAGATCACCCAGGGTTTTTCTCCCAAAGGAAGCTCACTTGAAGTATCAAGTAGAACAAGAGATGTAAGCAAAGTAGGGACGGTAACTTTTATTGCAGAGCATGTATGGTAACCTTTCCGATTTTTCAGATCCATCTTTGAGAAAAACAGACACAATGGACTTCCAAATCACACTGAAGTATCAAGCAGAACAAGAGATGTAAGCAAAGTAGGGACGGTAACTTTTATTGCAGAGTATGTATGGGAACCTTTCCGATTTTTCAGACAGAATGGACTTCCAAATCACACTGAGACTCTGACCTTTCTTTGTTGTGGAGAAAAAGTCAAGTTATTCATGGGGTATTTTTTTTTACAACTAGGAGCCTTTTTATTCTGAGATTTTTGTGTGTTGTGATTCAGATTAATACTAAAAATATTGTTGATATATACCACAGGATCTGGAATTGTGTCTGAAAAACCACAACCACCTAAATTATGTATGTAATTGATTCAACCAGCATATTATAATTTATCTTTCTTTGAAGGTATTAAAAAAATGTGAAAACAAGCCCCCAGACATTTTGCGTGTAAATGCTAAATATGTACTTTTGTGGTACATATCCTGGTTCCAGAGGGCCATGCTGTGTGCAGGTTTTCATTTCATATACTCAGAACTGGGGTATTACTTAAAACTGTAAAACTGTCATCTACTTTCCTTTCACAGTTTCTTAACTGTGAAATTTCAGGTGAAACAATAAATACTGCAAACTGCACCCCTCCTGGATGTTGAATGGGGACCAAATCTGTAGTGTGCCTGAAGAAAAGTTGTGGTCAAAGTTGTGATTTTTCAGGTTGATTTTTCAGTATGCAGGTGTGGGAGGAGTGGGAAATGGCACCTCCTGTGGCTGGGAGGGTAATTGTAGTCGCAGGAGGTCAAAGCTCAGAGCAGCCCTAAGCACACTCACATCCTCACACTTATCCAAGCTTGAGCTATCCCTTCTGCACATGCAGGAGACAGACCTTTGAGTCCTTAGACATTTTAGTCCACATGCATGTTTGCTTCAAGTGGCATACCAACATACCCGCTGTGATATGGCTAGCCATTTGTATGCAAATGACTGGGTTCACAATTAACCACCACCTTTGTGGAGATTGACTCATGTTCCCTTGAGCATGGATGCCTGTGCTGTAGCTCTAACAAGTTCAAGTTCTTTGCTGTCATATGCCCAGGGAAAAACACTGAGATCTCTTGTGCAATGAAATTCTCTCTTTGCAGACCTCTCTGATGCCACACAATTACATACAGGGTCATGTAGTGAAATACCTCCAGAAAAGAATCATATAAGGAGATACCTCTATGAAGGACCTTCAAACAAAACAGCAAAAGAAAGACAGTAATCATATAGACTAAAGATATAAAATGCATTAAAAAATATTATTTAAAAAATGAAGTATTTTGTGTATAGAGGCTCATGTTGTAGGGTTCTGGTGCTTGGGGTGTGATGTGCTGCATGGTCTGGATCCTGTCTGTGGCAGTACTGATGTCAGCAGGAGGCCCAACATGCAATGTGTAATTAGCCATTGCCTGGCAACCTGATTCTCTCCAATTGGTAGAGAATGTTGCAGAGATCTGATGACCATATGTAATAGACCATCCAAAAACTTGTACCATTAAGAAATACTGCAGATATAGAAAAAGAGTTAATTTTATTGTATAACAAAAATGTATCTTTCCCCTAAGTGAGTCATCAGTACATTGAATAATTCAGTTGAACCCGTAGCAGAGGGAGAGGCCCTCGGGGTGCTCAAGAAAAGGCTTGACGCTCTATCGGATGAACTTTTAACCTGTCTGGCCGAGTGATGTGCCAAGCTGGGTTCAACAGCTGGCTTTTCTCCTCACGCATTCTCACGCACTGATAATCCTTAAATCTCTCTGGCACTCTGCGTTGGATGGAGCAGGGTTATCAGCCTTACACCCAGATCTTTCACTGGATGCTTTTGACTCCAAGACAAGGATCCCAGTTCCAGGCGGATTATACTCAGTCAGTTCAGTTCTGACCCAAACTGACATATGCCACGGTATTTCCCAGAATGCAGCTGCCTGCCGAGACTGACCCAGAAGTAACCGTGGAGTCATCCACGAAAGCCCTTTTATTCTGGACTGACAGGTAACGGATGGAAAAAGAAACTTCTCCGAGCTTCGCTGTCTCAGCTGCCATAGCAGGGATCTGTCATCTCGGACTGGATCGCGGAGACAGTGAACTGCTGCGCGGTCATTGTCCCGTCGCTCTCACGTACGATGTGCAGCAGATTCTGACAGACAGGAAGTACAGGTGAACCGCTTCTTGGTGGATATCAGGGTGAGCTTGAACCTCACGCTTACTGGCTCACCTCAGAATGATCTGTGAAGTGTATTTGGGTAAGGACTCTCAGGTCCTCTTTACTCTTTCCTGCCTCTTGGATGATCTACACTTTTATACTTAGAACTTTTAGGCCACTCTTGCTCGGAGAGCTTATGAGCTTATGTTCGTTTTTGAGGATGTCAACTCACTGATCATGATTAGCCAAGCTCTACCATTCATAATCAAATCTGTTTTTATCATGCGCTTTTTAATATTTTTACACACATATGTTGTGGAATGAAAATGACCTCTTGACATTGTGGTTAAGACATTATCACAAATATGATTTTTTTCTTACAGTGAATGAAACAGAAAATTAAATGGTAAAGTGTCCATTTTGCACAATGTATATCGAACATTATAAAGATTTAATGTAACTGGTCTGGCTGACTGTTTTAGGGAATTGGGATTGCTTTAAAGAAATCTGCTGGTAATTTGCCAAAACAAGAATAAAATAATATGTGTGACAGCTTTCAGAATGAATAAATCTGACTGAAATGGGTTTGAAATGTCACCTCTACAAGTGCAAAAGGGATAACTTTGCCATTATTCAAAGACGGTTTGTCAGTGTTACAGTCAGAATTGCTGCAGTGTTCTCGTCGTAAATCTTGGATAATGTATTCTGAAAGGTGAAAGACGATAAGGCGCATGACTCAGAAGCTCGGTATCTTGCCGTTAATGTCGCTATTTGCTGTCACCTCATTAATGAGCAATGCTTAAGAACATAACCCCAAGACTAGGCACGTTTTAGACTGCAATGACAGCGTTGGAGTGCTTATGTGTGAGGAAAGAAGTGCTGCTATTAACGAGAAAGCACTGTAACAGCAGTGAGGGTAAACAGGAGAGCAGCAATTCAGGGACAGGTCTGCAAACGTTGTCAATGTCTCCCTAATTTGAGCCACGTGAATTGGCTATTTTGCAATGAAGCAAGACTAGCGGTGTCAAAATCAACGCGTTAATATTTGCTACCAATATAGCATGTTTAACGCGTTAATACAATAATTAGGCGATTAATTATAGTGAGGAAATGTAAGACTCGCCAGTTTAATTTATGTAGCATGAACGTGCAAAAAATCTTGGGGATGAAGGTGAAGACGTTTTTGAACATTATAATTCAAAATTGGTTTTAATGAGAATTCGCACAAAGCACTGAGTATTCACACATTGTAATTCGAGTCCATAGTTGTTAACGGTGCAGGTTAATCTGCAAACTGTTAAGGGTTGAGCAGATCTAGTCATAGTCTTATATGCAGTTTGTGTCATTTATTTAAATAAAGTAAAACATCTATATTGTTCTATTTTGGCATATGATTAGGCATAAGGTATTGTTTTTGCTCTACATCATTAGAAATAATGACTTTTTTTTATAGGCATGACAACTATTCATCTGCACGCTTTAGCTCTCTGTGTTCAATTATGTACACCGAGTTTAGTTCATCTTTCTAGTGTTTTTAAGTATTGAAATAGCCCATCTTTGTTGTGCTGTGTGTTTATTATAATCTCCTGCCATTTAAATTCTGGGACTTCAGTGCAGCCCGGGTGATGTTCAACATTTCTGGCAATTCAACTGGATATACTTAAAATGACTTGATTTGGCTTTCATGGGCCAGCCTGGGGAATGCAGCTTGTCAGCATGGTATTTGTGCATGCTTTGATTGCGTCCAGAGGGACTCCTAACCCATGAACTGAATAACGCTGCCCAGATCAAGCAAAAAATAAAAATAAATAAATAAATAAAACACAAACAAACAAACAAATGGAGATTCTGTGTCTGAATATCTTAAGACTCAGAGTCAAAGTTCGAACTGATGCTCAGGAGGATTTTAACCTGAAACATGCTCCATCTGAGTTCTGCATAAATCAATGATGATAAAACTCACATATGCTGCACAACAAAAGTTCATTAATTATTCCAGTTTAGCGGGTAGAAAAGCCCACTGCCAGCTTTGATAACGATCATGGGGAACTGCGGCTCCTGGAATCACCAGACTGGGCTGGGATATCACTCACAGCTGTCAGTCAAACCCATAGCAACCAAAGAAAAGACTCACCCAAACCCTGTGATTCGATTCGAATGAGTGAATCCCTGAGTGGCTCACGCAGCATGGGCACATGTTTGTTTTGTGCAGCTATGAATACTGTGATTGGGTGCTTCAGTCCCAGCTCAGCCATTATTGGTAAAGCCATTGGTGGGGCATGAATTGGCTCAGCCTCATTGGAGGAAGAACAGGGGGCTGATGTGGTTAAATTCATCAGTCTCATCGCTCTATGGTAGATGCTCTTTGGTGGGTCAGGCACCTGCAAGCTTGTGAACACATACAATTTGCTGACTTTGTGTTCCTCTGACCTCATATTTAGTATATAATTGGTATTGCATCTTCAGTGTGGAAACAAGCAGGGCTTCCTCCCCCTGAATCACTGAGTTACTGCAGCGAGCTGATTATTATGAGTCTGAGTCAGTGATTCAATCATATAAATCAAGGACAAGATTAATCCATACCCATGATGCCATTCCTGCAAAGCCTAAGGAATGACAAAGTTACATCACATACGATTATCACCTGCTAAAACGTGAAAAATCCATTTCACAATCACGAAGAATTTACCTATAGATTATGAGATTTGGGGTGTGAAATCAATAATATTAACAATATTTCTGAAATACTTCTTGCAAAGGTTTTATTAATGTAATAGACTGCAGTGGATTTATGTAAGAAACTACATTGTCCCTCCTAACGTGTCTGTGAAGATGAGGTATGGGTAATTGTCATTCCCTGCCTGAGCTAAATCACACTCCTGACCCAAACCCAGTGATCGATTCAGATGAGTGAGTCACAGATACCCTCGGGGGTTTGCCTCATTCTAACTCACTCATATTAATGATTAGTGAGTAGCTTCCGTAAAAAAATACTTGAAAAATATGATGATGATAGCCAAAATTACACATACTAATATTATAATTATCAAGTAACAATGTTCTTAATTATCATTTTACAGTGATTATAATTGATGGATATGATAATTGTGATGATTATGAAGGTTTTTACAGATTATGGTAATATGTAGGGGTGGGGCGGGTGGCTTTTTTTTAAGCTTTAAAATAAAAATAATAAAAAACGAGCATTAAAATATGCTTATTCTCTTGTTGGTCCTGGAGAGTGGAATGAATCTTCTTTAGATTTCAACAATCACTCACCTGTACGGCACATGTGTATCTACCAGCCTTCCCATGTTTCCTGAGTCTCTCCAATTTTAAACCCATCTCCCAGCTCACTCATGTTTGGTTATTTCTCCTGTTTAACATTTGTATTCAGGAAAAAAAATACATTTTGCCAATTTTTTTTAAATCAAGCTGAACAATAGCTAATGAAATGTGGCCATCTGTGTTAGACTCGCTGCTGCCAAATAATTAGGCTCAAGTACTTGCAGGTAATGAGGTTCACACAATATGTTCAGCGCAACCTGGTAACCCCGATTCTCTATCTTTTCCTCACCTGCAGCTCCTGTGCTGCTGAAGGAAGACAAGAACTAGAGAGCAGCAAAGGGTGACAGTGAGAGAGCTGAAGGTAGCCGAGGAGATATCCTGATATTCCAATAAGAATCTGCCTGAGAATCACCTTCACTTTCATCACCAAAAGGTGGCAGTTATTCACAGGTATGCACTCAATACATGGAAAGATAAACACACACATGCACACTCACACATGCAAAGACGATCTGTTTTATTAATGGAAAATAGATGCTAAACTGTGACAGCAACAAAAGACAGGGCCAGCAACAGGAAGCCATGGAACCAGCGATTGGTATGTGTTGGGCTAGCTTATCCCATTGAGCCACTGACATAAGACTGAAAGTGCATTGAGATCGTTCAAAACTTCATAAACCATCAGCCAATAGGACGCTTCACTTGACATGGAGGGGGTTCTCCCCATGACTTCCTTGACCTTGCCCACAACTTGTCACTAGAGGTCACTGTTTAGTCAGTGACCTCATTTGATCCTTATTCATCCAATTTTGCTTTTGTGCGAAACCAGTTATACACAGTGATGTATTAGCTATATCATTAACCTTTCAGCCAGGTTTGTCTTTTTTTACCGTCCTTTCTTAATGACAGCACTTTGTAATTTAAGGTACCTGTATGAGGGACATGTCTTTTCCAGAGACAGCTGCAAAGCCCACAGGAGAATCCACATACTCTGACAGCATGACAAGCCCAAATGCCAGGCTGAGAGACGTAAGTGTTCAGGGAATCTTCATCTCGTCATTGAACTTTATGAGATTTCTTGCATTCCTTAATGCTCTTTCTGATTCTGGGAATGAGACCAAAAGGGGGTGAAGCAGTAAACAATTCACCATTTTTGGTATTCTGCCGGAGATTCATATTTCACACATTTTTCACCTTGATGTGTTTTTTTTTCACAGAGAGATCCCCTGTTGTGTGTTGTCTAGCCCTTTTTCCCCAAAGGGCCCACATTTTGGGCAAAAGGAAACTCCAGTCACTTGAAACGCAGAACTCATCCTTTGTCACTATTAAAGTTGTATTCCCTCAGCTCTATTCTGTCTCGTGGAAGGACGTCCCTTCGTTAGATGGGGGAGGCGCGATCGTCCCACCTCCCCCCCCCCCCCAGATAAAGGGGTACCAGCTCCTCGACAGCGTAGCGGCGCTGAACGCTAGGCTGCGTCGAAAACACCGGGGCCCGTGCCAGAGCCCTCTTTCTCCCGCTGGCGGGGTCTCTCATTTCACCCACCACTGAAGTGCCTCACCTCCTGAGTGACACGCCACGGCCTGTCGTCATGACAACGGCCCCCTCCACCTGGACAATGTTCCGTCGAGCCACAGAGCTGGGTCCGCCACCGGATGGAAAACATGACCCCCCCCACCCCCACCCCTCAACCCCTCCTGGACGCCACTTAGGTCTTGCCGCAGAATGCCATAAATCAGGTATTAGGAGCTGAAAAACAAGGAGAACAAGTAGGTTTTTTTTTTTTTTTGGTGAGACTTACAGATTGCATGGGTGGAGGGGAGGAGGGGCTGGGGTTTGGGGGTGGGGGGGAGAGAGAGAAGAGCAGAGTCTGAAATGCAATCCAAGGATTGCTAATCAAATGTATGCTAAATAATTTTGCTCTAGGGTGCGATCTGGCAACAGATAGGTGTGGCAAAGACAGGTATGTGCCAGCCATGGCAGGGGATCCGGGTAATGGCTCTTGTGCACCACAAACAAATCGTCAACACACAGCCCCCCCTCCAAGCCCCCAGCATCCACCCCCCCCCCCCCCCACACTCAGCTGTCCGCCCCCGGGAGGACATACCGCGGCACGCCTTTGAATCCACCTCACCGCAGGGTTAACACCAGGATCGGTGAAACGCGCCATCGTTTCCCGAGCTCCTCTGCTTCCGTTCTGCGTGTAATCCCCCCCCCCGTCAGCGCTCGTGTTTTTGGGAAGTCGTCATGTCAGTCAGGCATGTCTGACACGACGAGCTGACGGTTTCTCGGCGAAAAGAAGACCAAGCCCGTGGTGAGAACAAGGTGCAAACCGATTGAGACTGCAGCTGCTGCTTCTAACGCCAGCGCCGAATGAATCAGATCCTCAAACCATCCAACGCTGCTCCTCTCTGCCATCTGTGCTTCTCTTTATTTTAAACTATTCATTATTTATACATAAATAAATCATAAATGGTAAGTGAATGAAAAGTAACTTTGTTTTAGAGCCACCAATTCTTTAGAAACCTCCCCCCCCCCAGTTTAATTTATGCCACTATACTCTGCATACTATCGATACATTCTGTATGTTCATATAGCTGTATGTGCCTTTATGTTTGTAGACATAATTCAGCCGTAATATTTGGTAACTCTGTGAGTTCAAGTGGAAGCAGAGAGTAGCGATGCAGGAGCTGACACAACTAGTTTGGAAAGTACCATCCCTTTCATTTGCCTGACAACTTTGCAAACAGTATAGCTACATCACATCTGCAGCACAAGCAAGGGTATGTGTCACGGCATGTGGGGAATTGTTTCAGTCGGAAATTCTCTCACCTTCAATGGCATAGCAACTTTTCGGACTTGGATGTAAAACATGGTTTTGGATTTGGATTTTGCGTGACAGTTTTCAAACAGGATGTGATGTGTAACTGAAAACCACCAGGATGAGACAGGTGTGTTTACGGGTTGCTCGGCCCTGCAGCAGAACTCTGGATTGCACATGGAGGAGTATGAAGTGATGGCCACTTTTTGGGGGGGCTGAACTCGGCCAGCTGGGGAGCCTGGGAGCCACACACCACAGACTGGGAACCAGAATCCAAACCCGCTGCCATCTCTCCAGACGAGTGCCTGGGTGAAGGCACCGGCGCTTGAACAGGGATGCGGTTGGGACTCATCCGCTGGCACCCACCTCCAAACCCCCACTCGGATGAGTCAACCCTCATGGATGCGCCATTAGTTGCTGGCTTGCGTCTCGCGTCCCGACAGAGACGCGTGCGCCAAAGCAAGCTGTGTGGGACCACAGGGACCAACACCTGGGGAGGCTGGGTGCTTGGCCAGAGCGGGGTGCGAGCAAAGCCCAGATCAGTGGGTACGTTTCATTCCCAATTCCTGTGGGTGCCAGGCAAGAGCTGTGAGAGAGACCACTGCCCATGAGCTCTCTTTAACTGCTGCTTTCCATAACAAGCGAGAATTCGCAATAGCTGCGAACTGTCCACTCCCACTGCCATGCCCCCTTTCAGCCAATTGGCATGAACAGAAACACACACCTTCACACACACACACTTGACCTCCATGCCAAATTTCAGCCTCCTAGGGAGAAAACTGTGGCCGCCAAAGGGTGGGGAAATTTTTGTGGTCAAACCAACCGACCGACAGACCGACCTGCTAGAAAACTAAGAAAAAACTACATTTTTCACTACGTCAACTTATATTTCTCTCTGATTTTTGTTACATACTTCTATACCTGTTTTATTGAACAATTAAGAAACCTATGATAGTTTTCTTGGTTCGATTTAAGTTCATGTTCTAACTGGAATCAATCCTACACATTCTAATTGACTAGGTTCTATCTAATTGCATGCATTCTAACACATTCTAATTGGCTTGGCTCATTCTGCTTTGGGTTCTCTCTTACCCATTTTAATTGGCTTAGTTCATTATAATTTACTTCATCCTAAGGCATTCTGATTGGCCCAAGGGCAGCTGCATCATCGAGGCCCAGCACCCAGGTCTATGCCTGTAGCTTTTCAAAGCTAAATATCACATTTAAAAGTGGGGTGTGACAATGATCCAAGTCAGTGACATCAGTGGAAGAAAAAGTGTTTTGGCCATTAAAGTAAATTCACTCCCATGTGCTGTGGTGTATGGTTATGCATGTAAGAGAGATGTGGCCTTGCTATCCTGTACATAAAGTTACTGAGCGAATGACAGCATGTACTTTACCACTTTACTTACTTACTAACTGCTCTAATCCTACATCATCACTCTGCTGTTATTTTATGAATATTTGTTGGAGTAAAAATCGAGAAATAAATCTTTAAATAACATTTAAAACCTTAAATTGTTCCTGTTGAAGGTGGGTGACTGAGGTGGTTTTAAGTGTTTGTTTGTGTGTGTGTGTGTGTCCAGGAACTCATCTTTAAAAAACAAAAGAGCTGCAACTTTTTGGCGGCGCAGTGCGGAAAGTAAAATTCATCTGGGATCATTCCCACATTACCCGCCCCTCATGCTTGTTCCATTGAGTAGCTCCCTGTTTTGCATGTTTACGAGGTGGAACGTAATATAATTTGAAACGAAATTAAATTATCATATATTAGCCGTTCTTGCTTCAGAAGTATACATTTTGTGGTGGAATAGCTGTTTCATCATTCGTTCCAGCACTCTCACCTTGCACCTGTTACACATCTGATTGTGCTGCATTCTCCCGCCGATAACGACGCCGCGTCCGCACCAGCCTCCTGCAATTTCATTTCAGTCAGACGTAAAACCAGGAAAAGTCAGTCAGCTCACCTGAATGTGCTCCTTCTCCAGGTCAACACTCCTGGATCCTGCAGCTCCATGGTTTGTGCTCTCCAGCTGTCCTGGGCTAGGACACGCTCCACCCCTGGGGCAGGTTTTTGTGCATGACTTTCAGCTCCTGCCGAGTCATTGTCAGCCCCTGGGCTGGAAGTAAAATCTGCACACCCTGTGCTTGTACTGGAACAGGGCTTCCTCACATGATATGACATTGACAGTTCACTGGATGAGCACGATAAAATAGCACGATGGATTAGCACGATAGCTCCTTCCGCTTTCTTTGCATGGAGGGCTTACATTACACCCACTTACCCCAACACTTTATATCTCATATATATTAGTTATGCAATATCTTTTTTTAGAAAATATTTGAATTTTTTTTTGTTCCATGCCAAGAAGAACCATTTTAATTGGAAAAGATTGACTTTTGCTTGACTGCATTAATTTTAGACCTTTGAGGCGTTTTTAATAAAAAGCTGCTTGAGAAATTGAGAGAACGCTCTCGCTAACAGGCTACCCACTCTTTCCTAGTGAATGCATTTATGCAGCTGCGTTTTCGTCTGCACTTTCAGGCGGGGCCATTATGAGTGACACGTGTAAGTGTGACCACCCACCACTGTCTCCCCACTGAGTCTGAATACAGACTTTAGGAAATATTAATGACCTGCCTGCAGCAAGGTAGAGCGTGAGATAAAGGCCGTAAAAAGTGAAGTGCATGAACTTGCAGAAAGCATGTGTGAGTCCAATTAATGTCTGAATTCAGTGCTCAGAGAAAACCAATGGATGGAAATAAAATCAAACGCATTTTGTGCAGCACATTTCAGAAACAATCGTAAAAATATTCTTTAAAATGCATCTTTGACTTGACTTGACAAAAACTTGCTATGTGAAACAGATTGGAAGAAACCTTGGGAGAAACCAGAGTTGAGAGGAGGAGGCCATCCTCTTCTGGCCAGCCCAGGGTGTGAGTTTATCTCTGGTCAATCAGGTGTATAATAAAATTCCTGGACAGACTTCGTTAATGATGAGTGTGTGATATTCTTACCATATTCCATTTTAGATTTTTCCAAATAATTTCTGAAATGTATTGATTGATTGACACAAGAAAAGTATGAAAAGCATAACATGTATAAGACGTATAAGATGAATAACATGTATAAGATTAATACATGGGATGTTTAAAAAAACATTAATCTCAGATTGCTCTGGGATCAACAGAAAAAAAAACAGCTTTATATGAAAAGGATAAGACAAGCATGACACTAACATGATAGGTCAAGTAACAGTTCATTGATCTTACCCTTTTATCATTAGTGTCTGCTGCATTTGGTTTGGACACCATATAAAAAACAGTTTTGTGCCACTCCTTGCCTTGCTTCATCTTACAGCAAAATTACCCCATAATGATTACAACATTAAAATCTGTAACTGCAGACAATTAGTTTGGCTACTCATGCCACTAATTGCATTTCAATGCGTCTGTGATTTATTGCTCATCTCTTGTGAGTTGGGTATCTGGGAAATACTGCCAGGAAGGAAACAGAAACTTCCTGTTAATTTTTATTTCTTCCCAGAAAAAGCAAAATAGGAGATTTAGAGATTTAGATTTAACCTATTACATCTCATAATGTAATTAGTTGATGGGCCTGCGAGGAAAGGCAATGCATGAATAATCTGAGTGTGACGTTTGCTTTATTGTGTGGATCAAATATATGAATGGAAGTCAAGCTGATCCCTTTCTGAGAGAAGAAAAGCTTAGTGTGACGTGTTCAAGTTTTTAATACCTTTTATTAGTGACTAAGTTGCTAATAATATATAATATTACACATATATATATATACACACACAGATGGTCCCTGATTATGATAGTCCAGCTTACAATTTTTGAAGGTTACAATGGTGCGATAGCATCACTTTCAGTACAGTATTCAATAAATTACATGAGATATTCAACACTTTATTATAAAATAGGCTTTGTGTTAAAGATCGTGCCCAACTGTAGGCTAATGTAAGTGTTCTAAGCACGTTTAAGGTAGGCTAGGCGAGGCTATGATGTTCATGTATGATGTAGGTTAGGTGTATTAGGTGTATTAAATGTATTTTCGACTTCACTTGTGATGGGTTTATCAGAACGTAACCTCATCATAAGTCGGAGACCATCTGTGTATATATATACTAATATATATAACTACATTCTGGACTTCACCAGTCATGGTCATGACTGAAATTGATTTGTTAAGCTGAAACATACTGGGCAAATTTTGACTAATGTAAATGTAAAAAAAAGTCTGGAAAAAAGAATTATTATTAGACCACATAGGGACAGTGCCAGGAATCCTGACTCCATGGAAACCATGACACCCTCTATGCCCTCTCTGGTGTATTCATGGCCTTTATGGAAATGTGTACGCCCCTTTCAGCGAAGGGCCTGCTGAATTATTCAGGACCTTCACCCTTTCAGCACCTGTGACTCCAGAGTTAGGGCAGGGCATGACCGGTGGAGGGCAGTCCTGATCCCGGAGTGGTGGAGCCGTTTCTGGTTTTTGTTCCATCCAAGCTCTTTGTTTCTGTCTGGGGCGTTGCTCATGGTCATGGTCACCCACATTAATTAAGCCTCATAACTTATACAATTACATGGAATTACATGGTCAGGAAATCAAATTAATGAAAAAACTAGGCTTCTCCACTGATAATATGACTTAAAAAAGTCTCCATCCTGATGTTAAAATTTCACATTCACCAGGGTAGTCTCACCCACAAAGCCAGATATGGCCTGGGTAAGCCATAGACAAATTATCTTAATATCTCTTACGTAATTTTTTAATTTAATCTCTACTGATGTAGAATGACAGAACATGAATCTAGCAGTTATTTCATATTTTTGTCTGCATTTGATAGTGAAAGCAACTGGAAGTAATTATCTAATTGAAATATGAACCTGGTACCTAGTGTTAACATCACAGAAATTTTCATGCCATAAAAAACATGTCAGTGGGAGGCTGTCTAACAAACCTTTACTTGCCGAGAAGTATTTGATCAAATGTTCATTTTTTGACAGTATTCTCCTTTAATCTAATTAGACTTTCCACAGAGTGTCAGATTAATACTTCACTATCGCGGCGCATATGAATTTGAATTTGAGGCTCAGTAACGTTTCAGAAATCCATTTTTAAATTCTGGATTAACTACAACTTAACCTTCTCCCCCTCATTTAATGTGAACTTTATCGGGGAAATCACTTTTAATGGGCAGACACAGGGACTCTGTGCATGGCGCCTCCATGTGCTGAAGTCTTTCTCGTTTGTTTAAATAAGTTTGTGCGATGTGAATGCTTCTCCATCTCCTCTTACAGGGCTGCATCTGAAGGCCTGGGAAAACACCTGCTCCAGACAACAGATGCACCGGTGCGTGCCAACAAGTAATTTGTCTCAGTTTGGCCAGGTAACAAAAAAAACAAACACGAAGAGGCGTGGCGCTCCCTATGACACCTGCTGGCCAAGGTTAACATCAGGTGGTTCATAGCAACGACACCAGAAGAAGGCTCTGTGCAGTAAAACCTGGATCCTCTTTCCAGAAGCCAATGAAGATTCACTGTGGAAATGTGATCTGTGATGTGACCACAAATACATTTTGTTTCTAAAACTCAGTCCAATGGGACTAAGGTGTGTTGTGCTTTCTGCTTACAGCTAATCCCTTGATCAGGTAAGGTTGTTAAACACAGGTGTGGAGGTTCTACAGGTCATTCTAAGAATGTTACATCGTGCAAAAAAAGAAAAAAAATCTGTCACGATCACAATAAAATGTTCCAGATAAATAATGTTCAAGAAACACAAAGAAAACTGGACAAAATTTACATCTTGGGAAAGTGTTTCCCAACATTCCGAGAGTGTTCTGGCAATGAAAAATTGTTAATTAGACACTTTCCCTGCTAACAACAGTTAAAAACTTTTAACAATTAATACAAGGAGTTGCAATGGTGGTTGGAACATAACCAATCAAGTGCAGTGGTACCCCACAGAGCAGAAGTTGACAAATACTGCCGTTCCCCTATTGCCTGAGACCTCTGTTGGCTCCTCCCACCAGGAACTTATCTCAACATCACTGGCTGAAAAATAAAATAGCCAAACAAAAAGAGACCATAATGCTGAAAATGTTCCAGTCCTCTTAAGGTGTTACTGTCAAGTTTGCGGAGGACATTTTGACTGCTTAGAAATGGTTCGGGCATGCAGCCAAGCGGCCGGTGGCTGGCTGTGAAACAGCGCAAGAGCACAAACCAGGAAATTCGTCGTGTTTCTGGCTGACTCCGGTGCCCCCTCACGGCTCACAGGAGCTGTCCTTGCATCTGTAACATTCGCTTTCAAGAAAGTTTCACTAAAGAGCTTTGACAGGGCATTCAATATGAAAAGGCACTCCGAATCCCCCTCATTCCTTATTCATATTCGCTTTCTCTCTGCTATTAGAGCAACACAAATTCCTTGACCATATTTGTGGCTGTGTATTATTTCGTATTATATTTTTAGTCCTGGTATGTACTGAGGGAAAGTGATGTAGCTGAAATCGTGCTTATGTTTATAATGTTAGCTATGCAAAGCTTTAAACCTGTGGATCTTGAGCTACGAGTACGTTGGGCTAGATTTAAAATAACACACTCCTTGTCTTTAAGGGATTATACAGTTCAATCAGAAAGGACGTTAGTGTCTTTAAGGGCATATTCTACTCAATTTTAAAATGAAAAGAGCACACAACAAATGTTAAGTTTGATTTTTGCTACTCGAAACTTGGCAAAGGAAATGGTGTTATGACACACTCTGTTTTGATTGAATTTCATGTGCCCTCAAAGTCACTAATTGCATTTGATTGAATCGAACCCAGAATGTCCAGGTTGTATGGGTAAAATACAAAAATAATAAAAAAGAAAGTGAGACGGCAATATAGATATGCAGGAAATATACCAAAGTATGGAATTCAGTGAGCGGATGGCTGGATTTGGAGATGACAGTACAGTTTTTACATTGACACCCAAGCCATCTGCGAGAATGTCAACAGTGGCTTGATCAGTTTGTTCGGACAGGCAGCAAAAGTACATTTCCTCTCCCGTCAAAACTGGCCAGGGTGCCTCTACACACCCTAAAGAGAGCACTTTGTGAATTGCTTTTGGGAAAAAAAAAAAAACCAGGCACAGTAAATACAATTTATATTTTTCGCAGTGCTGGTAGACTGGACAAAACAACATACCTGGGTTAGTTTAAACAACGCTGGTTGGTTGCTGTTTATGCTTCTGTTTTTCCTGGGTAAAAAAATGCACAGAGCTGACAAGCTTATTAGCCCGTATGAGAACAATATAATTTTATCATATGTGCTTATTTCTTAATGCATGTTCCTGCTGAGAAGCGTGCTTACCCTGTAGAATACATCCAATTATCTAATAAGGCATATGGTATTAATTATAATGCAATGTGATGCGTTGGATGGTTAAACTCCAGCGATATGGGAATTTTTTTGTGGATGTAATGAATGAAATCAGCCTTTTTCAGGCTTGATTAGAGCTCAGATTCACAAAGCCGTTCTCTCTCTCTCTCTCTCTCTCTCTCTCTCTCTCTCTCTCTTTTACCGGGTAATCTCCATGAAATTCTTTGGAGTTTAAGATTAAGATGTTTTGGGGTCTTTTTTTTATTACATTATTTGCACTGATATGGTCTGCATGACTACAGTGCCAAGGATGGAGGGAATATAGGGTGAATTGTGTTGATGAATGTGCTGTGCTTTCTCTTGTGTTCCCCGGATCCGACTCGCCGGTTGTGTCGATTGCTTCACCGCTACAGCATGGGCCCTTCCGTCATCCAGTAACTCATTTGCCAGCGGCTACTTTTTGCTCAAAATGTTGACCTCATCGTTTTCAGTTTTTACCCATTTTTCCTGAAAAATTCCCGGTTATTTTAGAGAAAGGAAATTTTGTTTCAAATTATCCCCCCCCCCCCACATCTTATTTTCAATTGCATCAAAATCACAGCTGGCAGGAGACTGCTTCCACACTGGCTCTGAAGTCAGCATGTTACATCTGACTATCACCTGTTTTCTAAATTATCAGGGAAACATATTTTTTTTCTTATATTTGGAAACAAAATCCATAATGATAAGCCTGTTAAAACACTACAAAATACAAATTCAATCAACCCCTCTTTCATTTCCACTCCCGCTTTCTTTTTTATCAGTCTTTCCTTGAGCAAGGAGGTCATTTTGACTGCCGTTGGCCTTTGAAAGTAATTTTTGGAAAAAAGTTGCTTCCTACATCTATGAACGACTGCAACGATATCTCAAAATAGAGTACCAGAGTAACATAATCATGGTGATGGTCAAGATTAAGAGTTTTGATTGTACACCAGAGAATATATGCCTGACTTTGTCTTTAAGTTGGGGGCAGACACTTATCTTCTGCAAGATAGATCACATTTTCGCCACATGTGATTCTATACTAAGATTACTGAACACATGCAGAGAAATAATACATTAATTTATTCAGGGGAAAGCATTAAAACTTTTTTTTTTTTTTTACCTGAGGTACAAACTAATCTCTTTAATAATTTCTTTCTCAAGTTTGTTTACTTGACTCACCCCCTCCTAAGGCATTGTGCATGAAAGAAGAACTCTTAAAATCGCCTGGATGAGGTCCTAATACTGATTCATTTGAAGGCATTAAAGAAAGCACATGGTGCACTTAAGGTAAGGCACAATCGTCTAAAAAGCTTTTGTGATTCCGTGGTCTTGCATTATCAAACAGGGAGGAAAGAAGATTGTTCTTTATAAGCAATGTGACTTATCGGATGAGAGGGAGAATTCCCTCTGTGGGAATTGTTACGTCTTTTTTTGTGGGGCAGTTTCTACTTTGGGGCATAACAATTCAACTGCGATTCAGATCAAATGTGCATTGCCTGCATTGATGGATGCGAGGAGCGGAATCTGTGGACTGTGTGTGTTTGAGGTAACCCAGCTGTGTGTCTGTTTGGTTGGACTGGGTAGTGATTTGGCGACCTTTTATTCTGTTCCTCAGCAGGAGGTGTACCTGCTCAGTGACCTCAAACTTGGGGCCCTTCCGCTAACGCTAACATGGATACGAAAGCACACGAGTGTGCCCACTTGCTCCACAACGCACCTCGGTTAGCGTCTGCGGTCATCCCGTTTCAGCCACAGACCCACCATTAAGGTGCCAGGATGACTTAGTTAAAATTTTATGCTGGTCCTTGTTGCACACGTTGTGATGTCACACCGAGGTGATTCTAAAACTGTCTGAATGGAGTGTGAATCAAAGAAAAAAAGGTGCAACACTACAGAAAACAAGTTTTGTTTGTGATAATAATGTTATGTTTTTATCTTGTTTTTAGCAAGTGCGCAAACAAATTAACATAAAGTGTTTTCGGTTTGGCAGAGTTGATTGAAATACTCTGACAGCTTTTTTTTTTATCTTGTTTTCATCAAGTGCTCTAGTGGGTGGCACATTCTGCTAAGCCACTGTTCTGGCTTGTGGATGTGTCTCATGATTTGGCATGTAGACCAGATCATGTCTTGCAGGTCTGGTCTACATGTCTGTGTGTTTGCTCTCTCCAATCCTGACTGCAGAGGCAGTATCAGTGACCTGTCTTGGGAATACAATGAAACATTCCAAACTGATCAGTTTAAAAAGCTTTTTCTTTGGGCTGTTATTACATGCACCATCACATGGTGTGTGATGTCATATAGTAACCTGTAGTGACTTTTTGAGCAGGTACTTGCTACTTTCCTGGGAAAACAGTTGACATTGGACACCTTTATTATAATATTGCTTGGTTACTTGCAAATTTCCTAGAAAAACCAGCAGTTAGCATTGGATGCTTTTATTATATTATTTCTCTTGTTGGAACTCATGATGTAATTGAAATTAATATTAACTCTGGTTATCAATTAATTATCTAAACCAGTTTTTGAAAAGTCAAATAAGAAAGACACTCATCTTTATGATAATAATGCACTTCAAGGCAAGAATTTAATCAGCAGTATTCCTTAATGTGGACTTCAGAAAGGTTTAAAAAATAAATATGTATTAAGTTTTACTTCATAAACACAGTTTGGCAATCATCAAAATTTGCATGAATTTCTGCCTCAGTGTTAAGGACGAGATGCTGAGATGTTGATTTGAGTACGTGTCATGTGATGTCATGGCCGACACAGTGCCCCTCTGACCATAATTATAATCACATTTTATTATGCTTTGATTTGATTATGAGCAGTGTTTATGCAGGGCTTGACTCCATGAGATTCCATATGATTATACTGCATGTTCTCTGTTACCGTGGTACCTCAGTCTGGTCCTGGGGTACCACAGCATGTGCTGGTTTTCTTCAAACCTTAATTGCAAAAACCAGAAGTATAAAGGGCTGTTCATTGTTTTTAATTATTATTTTTTTAAAATTATTTTTAATGAACAATGATTTACACTCTTAATTGCCAAGAAGACTTCAAACTGACGCTTACCTTTTTTTTACAACAGAGTAAAAACACAGAAAGTGTGGACGCCTGGCCATTGAAACAAAACAACCGGAGGAAAATAAGTAACACAGAGGCAAATGATAGTTATGAGTCTAACCTGCATGGTGTAAAAATCTGCTTCAGCACACACATATGATACTTAATAAAGGCTGTTAAAAACACCTGTTATATTAGGAATTGAATCACATTGGTAAGTTTAGCAGCTCACTTTTGACCCAACTTTGCTAAATCTTTATGGCAAGTCACATTTCAAATTTTACCCTTCCAAAATGTATTTCTACATAAATGACTGACTAATCATACATCTAAATTTACATGATTTTAATTTTATTTTTATTGTTTAAGTCTGAAGATACCGTATTTTCCATTTGTCCTCAGCACATAACCTACAGAATATTAATTATACTGTGTACTTTCTTCCTTTTGTCTTTCAGTCACCATGCTGATCCATCAGGCTGATTTCCACCCAATCCATATGTAACTGTCTCTCAGACAGTTTCAAGGAGTTTTTTGTTCATAATTTAATGTCATAAGTTCATGAATATTTGAGTTCATGCAGCTTTAAAAAGGTTATTAAAAATGTAATAAATAAGATGTTTAAAAAGGTAATACTGATATAAAATTTGTCTAAAAAGGTATAACCTTAAAATTCTGCTTTGTTAAAGTTTTGTGATCATTGTATGGGATTTTATTTTGGTACAGAGTGTAACCAAGTCACATGACCAGAGTTCATTAAAAAGCTGACTGACCGTAGCATTATGGGTTATAGCCAACATGGATGCAGAGGAAAGACAAACAGCCCCAAAATAACACTATTCTACATGTGGTCCAAGAGGCACACACGGTACTGTCTTTAATTTGTTTATATTGTGTATAATGTTGTTGATGGACTTTACATGGACTATGAGAAATGTTCTCAGTGATTTTATTTGTTTAAGTACATTTCTGTTGTGCTAACGTATCGGGGCCTGTTTATCGGTGGAATTTAGCTTAAGAGACTTAAAAGGGACTAAGACGTATACTTTAAAACCTTTGTCTTTATTTTCTTGTGGTTTTCACGGTGTCTTTTGAAGAAACAGAGTGAGAGAGAGAGAGATAAAAATAAAACTTCAATGACATCAGTACGATGCGTAGCCGTCATTTCATTGGACCTGTGTAGCTACAGAGGAAATCCATATCTTCGAACCCTGACGGCGTAAGATGTTATAAAAGCCTAATAGATTTTCATATGGCCTGGGTTTAGATATCATGGAGTTGTGGGCAGAAAAGGGTTAATATAGAGATGGGTAGCAATGAAAAACAGCATGCAAAGTAGTAGGGAAGATGACTGCTGAAACGGTGCCATTTTAACCCAAACAGGAAAGGATACAGGGTGAATTATAGAGATCGGTAGGACTGAGACCCAGCATGCACATGAGCCCTGGCCCATACTGTACCCCTACAATAGCTGTGTTATTTTATGGAGCACAGTACTCTGTAGAATAGGGGGGAATGCATTAATGAGCTCAGTCGCATTACTCACTTTAACGCGAGGGCCTGGACTGGCGCCGGTGTACGGTGACACCGCAGCGTGGCGCCACGCTGAAGCTCCACGCGCATCCGTCACGCTGGCAGTGATGGCTTACCAGGAACCTGTCCCCAAGCGCCGACTCGTAACTGATGGTTATTATTTGATAACTAATACCCAGCGGTTTCCATGGCACAGCCCTGCTGGCTTTGATAAACTGCTAGGTGGGACACTGGAGTTAGACTCATATTACATTTACATTTATTAAATTAGCTGGCACTGCAGAGCACACGCTGCAGCGCAGACACTGCAGGGCAGACGCTTCAGAGCACACACTGCAGAGCACACACTGCAGATCATATGCTGCAGAGCACATGCTGCATGGAGCATACGCTTCAGAGCACACACTGCAGAGCATATGCTGCAGGGCAGACGCTGCAGAGCACACGCTGCAGATCATATGCTGCAGAGCACATGCTGCATAGAGGACATGCTGCAGAACACACCGCAGAGCATATGCTGCAGAGCACACGCTGCAGAGCACACACTGCAGAGCATATGCTGCAGAGCACATGCTGCATAGAGGACATGCTGCAGAACACACTGCAGAGCATATGCTGCAGAGCACACGCTGCAGAGCATATGCTGCAGAGCACATGCTGCATAGGCCACACGCTGCAGAATGCACTGCAGAGCATATGCTGCAGAGCACACACTGCAGAGCATATACTGCAGAGCACATGCTGCATAGAGGACATGCTGCAGAACACACTGCAGAGCATATGCTGCAGAGCACACACTGCAGAGCATATGCTGCAGAGCACATGCTGCATAGAGGACATGCTGCAGAACACACCGCAGAGCATATGCTGCAGAACACACACTGCAGAGCATATGCTGCAGAGCACACACTGCAGAGCATATGCTGCAGAGCACACGCTGCAGAGCATATGCTGCAGAGCACACACTGCAGAGCATATGCTGCAGAGCACACGCTGCAGAGCATATGCTGCAGAGCACACGCTGCATAGGCCACACGCTGCAGAATGCACTGCAGAGCACACACTCTGACTTTTAAAAGTCCCTTTACTATACAGTACATACTACCAGACAACACAGAAACCAACACAGAAAACCCCCACAAATATGATTAAGATGAAAATAAAAGAAAACCAGTTGTAAGACTCCCCACACCTCCTCAAACCTCATGAAAAGAAAAAAAGACCACAAAATAATAAAAATAAATAGAGGGGGGAGGGAGAGTGTATACACATGTATGTGTTTGTGTGTATATGTACAATCACATTGTTCTGTAATTGTGATGTTCTACATGTTTTCTGCCATGATTTGGCCATACAAATGTACATTTTGTCATGCCAATAAAGCACTTTTAATTTTTTTTGTCATAATTGTCAAAAAAATTATTCATCCATTAAGGGTTGTAACAGAACAAGTTGTTAGGCAACAGAAAGTACCCTAACCCTCTCAAAAAACGCTGTCAGCCCTCCTCATTCGCTCGCTCCCCCCGTCCACCCCCACCCAGCCGTACCCCAGCACATATGGGGGGAGCATGTTGATAATATTTAAGAAGTAATAGGAGAGAAATGAAACCAAATATAATTTGCATAAATCACACCAGTTAAGGAGTTTTTCAAAGCACTTTGAATGTGAATTTCAGAGAGAGAGAGAGAGAGAGAGAGCGAGAGTGAGATCAATAGGCAAGAAAGCTCAATGGTGAGCAGTGTGAATTAAAACAGGCCAATGCTAGTAGGGCTGTAACATCAATCACAAGGCACAAGAGCATTCAGAAACTGGCTGAAAGTCAGAAAATCCTAGACAGCGACTGGACTGGAGCCAAGAATGGGGAGTAAATGGTGTCAGAGACAACAGGCCGAGCTGAGACACGACAGCCAAACACACCGACAGGCAAGACCAGCAGCAAAGCATGCTAAAAAAAAAAAAAGAAAAAATGAATCATGTTTTCTTAGACACTGGGGCATATAATGCCTTATTTCAGCCCTGGGGACCGGATTCAGCTCTCTCTGGGAGAAAGAATCACGAAGCAAAAAAAAAAAGAAATCCATTTTAAATAACTATGTAAATATTCCCTTTCCAACCTCTTGTCTACCTCCCCTGTTGGATTCAATAAAAAGCACCTAGTCTTTTTAAGTGGTTATTAAAAATTAAATCAAAACAAAAATGATAATGATCTGACATAGTTTTCTTTGAGTATGTTACATTTTATTTGTGACTATAAAATGTGTCCTTTGGAATGTGGTATTTTTCAAAATTAAACACTGAAGTTAAAAAGACAAAGTTTTTTTTTTTTGATTGCTTTGCATTTGCCCTTTAAGGAGGTTTAGTGTATTTGAGTGAATCTGTCCCATAGGTTTTAACTTTTTTTTATTTTGCATACTTTCAGAAAAGAAACATTAAAAACACAACATGGGACTAAGATATTGACCCAGCCATACATCTTACCCTTGTGAATGAGGTCGATAACAAAGAGCACAGCTATCGACCAGCTGGGTCAAAGCAGCTTCAGCCCTCTGCAACCTGCCTGTCAATCTCTCCCAAAACCAAAACATCCACAAAGTAAGATATCCAAACTGATTTCTGATTCACGGCCGGCCTCACACAAGCCCTGGAGGACTGATTTCTTTGAAGGCATCAAGCCTGCCGGCAACAGATGTCTCTTGTGTAGATGAAACTGAATTTGGGAGTCGTTCTCGAGAAGAAGCAACGGCAGGGGCATGGGGCGCACCTGTACCAAAATAAGAGGGAAAAACACCCCACAATATACACATTAAAAAATCCTGGGGAATTCCCACTGCATGTGTATGAAGGAACTCTTGTCATATCCAGTGAGCTCCCGTGACACGTTTTATCAGCGGACATTTTAATTTAGAAGCAATGGTAAGCTGCAGTAGAAGCCAACAGCAATCCGAATTACAGCCCATTCAGAATTCGTACTATCATCATTAAGCTCCCTGTCCAAACCAATGCCAAATAAAGACAGACGGGCATATTTAAGTAGTAAGTGTTGGAATCTTATGGAAGAAAATGTAACATTCACATTACAATTATTTAGCTGACTTAGTCTTAATCTTAGAAAACTTTCATGTCCTCAGGGAGGCAATTTGTAGCACAGCACAGAACATACAGACACATTAAAAACACATCAGATAAAACAGAAACACAATGATTCAAACCATCTATAGCAGCTTTCATAAATATCACCATCACAGTTCAGGCAGACATGTAAAATGCATGTTTATACCGTATGCTAATAGTTTAAATAAATAAATAAATAAGTATATGTAGCGGATGCTTTTATTCAAAGCGGCTTACAGACTGAACAAGGCCCAATGCCCTAACGAGCAATGTGGGGTGAAGAGTCTAGTTCAACTCCACTGTGGTTACTGTGAGACGGGGGCCTAAACCACTAACCTTTAGGCAACCTTAGCCACAGGCCAATGAGCTGTCCTAAACAAGCGTGACCAGGCCACTCCCACTGCCACCTCCCCTTTCAGCCAATTGGCATTCAGAAAAACACACTTTCACACATGCAGACTTCACCTCCATACCAAATTTCAGCCTCCTGGGGTGAAAACTGTGGCCGCCAAATGATGGGGACACTTCTGTGGCCTGACCGACCGACCGACTGACCAACCAACCAACCAACCGACAGAGTGACCTATAAAGCTGGTGGTTGCAGCTAAAAATAACCTTTAAAAAGGCCCTGGGTAGAGTTAGTAGTTTGGCGGTCAGGTATAAGACGGTGGTTACCTGCTCCAGGGATCTCTGTGAGCTTGAAGGGTGGAGTGAATTTTAATAGACAAGAAATATGCAGCACCAGGGACGATATCTTTTTCTCAGAATCACCAAAGACCTTGCGCGCTAAATGAATCATCCGAGCTGTAATCTTTCTTTGCTAGACAAGGAGAGAAAAACAAAATGTTAACAAATGATTGTTGTGTTGAATAGTGGACACTTCTTGAATTGTGCTTGCCTGCTCCTGTTTCTACTCTCCTGCTCTCCAATATGCTGATAATGGCAGACCTTGGGTGGAACCTGATCTCCACTTCTGCTTTAACCACATGCGCAATCCAAACACAGCACACTGTTGTCTGTTTAAGGCCATATACTACTCAACTTTAGAGAGAAAGAATATAGAATGTATTCTAATATCCTTTAGAATTTTCCAAGGGGTATATTCATAAGGGTTCAGTAATATTCTTTTGATTATTATAAAAGGATAAGTTGGCTTGTTTCAGGTACAATATCGCATACTCAAGAGAACTAATGTTGTAAACAATTTAAAGTCTGGTTTGATTGAAGCACATGTGCAGTGCACTTGTTTGGGTCCCTGCCCTCGTCTTATAGTAGAGAAAGGGTGATCCTGTCATGCCTTATTTTACTTGTTTGTATTTTCGTAGAGTGAAAAGCTAAGATGAAACTAACCGTACTTTCATTAGCCTCAGTTAAAATGGCCAAAAGGTAACTAAACATGGGCAATATCTTTTAAGCTCATCGAGCTCCTACATTGAGCTGACCATTTCAGGTTTATCATAGGCCAATGTTTTTTTGTGGTCTTTGCGAAAGATGAAATTCACCATTGACAACAAGGATAAGAAACGTGTGTGGCACCAATGTTTTCAAGAATTTACCAAACTGCTGTCTCTTCTATTAGGATGACTTTTTCAAGCCCCTCGACCAAACTATGTTAATGTGTTCAACATACACAATGACAGTTCATTGCTGATTACATGAGTGTTAAATGTTTTTCATTCAATATGTTGCTGAAGTTGTCTAGCTAACATGGTATGCTTTGCAGAATATACACAAGGCATTGAGAAACAGACCCAGCAGTGCTTTTATTGCTTTATTGCTCACGAAGCTAAATTGAAATCAAGCTTAATGATAATTTCTGTACAGAACTGAAAAAAAAAAAACCTGGGTGAAAAAAGACGGCTCGAGCAGGCAAATTCATCAGACAACTGAGAAACAGAGCAGCCTCCTGATTACAAATATTAAACATTTAATGTGTTGCTGAAGGGTGCAGAGTTCAAAGGCACTCTGTCTTGCTGTGACACAGAAAACAGAAAATATGAATGGCTTTGCTTAGACTCCGAGCCAGACTCCAGCAATGTATGTCAGCCAGAGCAGCCCTCCACAGGCAGCTCCTGTTCTTCTGCTTCCTGCATTAAAGGATTCTGTATCCAACTCCACCCTCAGAAATGTCTGCTAAATGATTCCGGAATAATATGAGGAAAAAAAAATTAAAGATAAAAATAAAATAGATAACAAAGGTTGTTTGCAAATCTGCTATTTGATTCTGGTATAATATGAGGGAATAAAATGTACATGAGGTATAAAATGAGGGAAAAAATTAAAGATTTACTGTTTAAGGTTAACCATGATTATAGATACCAAAGGCTGTTTACAAGTGTCATTTTAGATGGAAAAAAATCAACCAACTACACATTTTAATTTATAATTAAGAATGGCCAAATTATATTTAAATGAATTACATTTACAACTTTTATTGCAAATGTACACACAATAAGCTCACAGTAAGCAGCCACATGAGAAACTATTGTTGCTTTGCCCCTGCTGTCAGACATCTGTAGCCAAATCCATGCAAAATATCCTTTGTTGGGTTGCACCATATCCTTGGTGTTCTCCAGCTGGTCTGTCTTAAGATAATCTTAAATGATTCACTGTCTTTATGTTTTCAGCTGGAGCTGCTATAGAAACACATAGTGGTATTGATTGAACAGCACACCATACATCGTTGCTGGCAAAAAAAAAAAAGCAAAGCATAAAAAAAAGCTTGTCCATAAATTAAAAACATGTTCTTTTTAGGCATAAAATTTTTTCCCCCTTTTTTTTGGCTGGATAAGATTAACTGGGCAGTACATATTTTCTCATTACATTACATATGCCAGCACAATATTTTCTCATTTTTAAATGAAGTGAAATAAAGAAAAAGCAATATGTCCAGCAAAATAAAAAAGAGTTCGAATGAGTTTCTACAGAGTAAGGACACAAGTCAGATTCATAAACTAGCTCTGTACATGTAGTGACCTGTTTCCCTCTCTCTCACTTGATTGGCTGCATGATCCCTTGAATTCCGCATATTGAACTTGCCCTAGCGTTGAAAACAAGCACCAGCTTCTCTATTTACCTACCTGGTCAAATAAAGGTTAATAAATGAGCGAAATGATTCACAACTTAAATTTAGCACTTCACCACTTTTATATTCAATTAAGAGTGATGAAAATGACTCTCGTATGAAGTGGCTTTTGAGAAAAGCAATGGCGTGATTAGCCTAGCTGGGTTCAAGTGGGAGCAGAGCACCTCTCACGGCCGCTACCTTGCTGAGCTTCGCACTGCCGCCATCTGATTGATGCAATTAAACAAAAAACTCTGAAACAAGAACTTTGGAAATTATATGTTGGAGAATGTCTAGGAGATGTCAAGCAAGGCTGAGCACCGGAAAAATCTAACTTTATTTCCACTTAACAGGCCTGAGCTTGTGACATGGGATATAAATGCACCCTGGTCCAGGACTATTAGAGTCAGATTTATTTCTGACAAAAAAAATACATTTCTTTCCGATAATATGTTTGGCTTCACTTCTATAACATTACTGTTGGATTACAGTTATATCTTCATCAGAATCTAATTGGTGTGTCATACAGATGTACATTTTATGAGAGAGGAAAGTTTTGAATGGGTGCATAATCTGAGACAAGTTTCCAGCTATGTGATTAAATGGAATAAAATGCTGACATTGTTAGACAGAAGTTATGACTTACTGGAACTCCACAGTGAGAGTCCCTAAAGCAGAGTTCATAATGTACTATGACTTTTATAGATAAGAGTCTTTTTTTGTACCAGATTCATTTAGAAACCATTACACAATCTATTTCTTTTGACCTTTTGGATCCCTCTGAATGTTTTAAACTTCACCTCCCCCCCACCATTATATATTTATGAGTACTTTAAAGCCAATTGAATTCCTCCTACCGCAACACAACATAGATAGAGATTTTATGAAGCAATTTGATGAATCAAGAGTCTTCTATTACATGTAAAAAAACACTGCATGCCTGATTATTATTTTATGCCGGCTGTAGGTGTGTTTGTGACTGCTTAAACAGCAGTGAAAGATAATATAGACTGAAAGCACTTAGGTAACGCCAGGCCTCTCCACTGCAAAAAGCACGACTGCATTCCTTCTGTTTTTTTTTTTCCCCTCTCTGTGTGTCGGTCTCTGGAGGGCTGCGAACACTTCATGAGGCCTCTTCGCTTTCGCATTGCCCTCCCCGGCAATGCGTCAAGATCTGTGGTGTGTCATGAGCAGCAAATACATCTCCTATCAAAGGAGCAGAACTATGAATACAACTGCAACGAAAAAAAAAAAAAGAAAAAAAAAAAAAAAAACCCAGGGCTTCCCGCAGGGTTTCCGCAGCAGTGCAGTCTGCTAAGTGATCTAATAGATGAGGGTTTTAAAAAACGGCTCCTGCATGGCTGTGAAAAACTCCTCACATGCATTCTTTATGGCAAATAAAAACACAAGCTAATAACTCCATGTGATGTGGCGGCATTTAAGTTGCAAATATTTAATGTTGCTTTGGGCTGGCGCCAGCTGCAAAAGCTGTCGTGACACAGGCCTATTAGTGCTGTGTGCAGTGTTTGGCTCTCTTGTGTCTGTCTCCCCTCTCTAATGGGGAGGGGGGGGCTTTGAAACTAACAATCTGTAGTTGCAATAACACTTTGGGAAATGGTGACAGTCCATAATTCTGAAATGTCCATAACTCTGAAAGGGTGACGAGGAACTCGCTGATGATTTCTCTTGTGAGAATTAAGATTTATTACAAATGCGCAAGGGGAGACAAACCAACCATTTTTAAGGAGTAAGGTCAGTGGATGGCTGGGGACACCTGGATTCAGCCCTTAGTGGCGACCATAAATGAGAAATGATCACAAGTACATTATGGACACAACAGAGGTGTAAATGTTTGTATAATCATTGGTGCAGGCTAGGGCCTAGATGAAGGTGCTATACAGAGACATACAAACAACCAAATACTCTTACCAGTTAGAAGAAACACTAAATGTGTTATATCACATATATTACAGTGTAATACAATGTATGTTTGATGTTTTACAATATATGTTTTGTGGTTATAGTGAGAAGCTTTTGTTATTACCGTGGGATTACCATGCCTATCAAAAGTGACGTCAAAGAATAAAATAAATGGCACTTCTTGATGCTTTGTGAAGTCAGTTTCACTGCTTTTTCCAGAACTCATTCCTTTAGCATTCTGCACAGGTTATGGATTCTATTATGCAGCACATTGGAATTTTCTATGGAAATGCAATAATCATACAAATACATGCAATCCCTCCAGGAAATGAAGCTGTATGCTTTATGAAACTACTCATGTATTAGTGAGCTTATTCAATATTAGATTACATTCTCTCAAAAAAAAGACACATTCAATCAAATTAATATAGGTGTACAATCTTAAAATGCTACAGCCGATACTTTCATGCAACAGTAAGTTTTTAATGCACCCTGCCTTCCAAGCTGCAATGGCTGGAGATGGGAGGGGATGTGGTGGTAAGCTGGGTGTTAATTCGAATCCCTGGCTGGTACTACTGTGATACTTTTGCATCAGTTTGTTACTTTTGTACAAACAGTAATAAACTGTTGCTAACAGATTACAAACAGAGGTGTTTCTTTTGCATCAGTTTGCTTTTCTGTCCATGACAAACACATCCATCTGTTGGTGCAATGGAGATGTGTAAAACATCCAGAGCTCACTGCAGTAAATCCCTTACTGTACCTATATATAGGTGCGACAGTCATGAACAGTATATCTATATATTACCTGGTTTGTTAGGATGTTTGCACCTTAGATTGGGCAATGTAAAAATAGCTTACAAACACATTAATGTGTAGTTTATAATTATTTATAATCTGTTTATCAACCATCACATAAGATTTTCTAATATGCTTGTAAACATTAATAAATGACAATGTCTGTGGTTGGGACAGGTTGATATTGGTTACCCCTACAGCCTGACTTCCTGATACCTGAGCCAGGTCATAGGTCACCTGGAAGGCTGGTCTGAGTGTTGGATCAGTGATCTTTTGAGGTTATGAAGTCAAACATGCCTCAAGCCACAGGCAGTGTCATTAACTAATGTTCACCAACACATCAGCAAACCATATAATGATTATAAGCCATTTGTTATTGTGTTTATAAATGGGTTTTTGCATTGGTTAAAGCGTTGCCATCTTTTTCATATTTCCCCACAGTTATCGCTGTGTGTAGATGTGCTGGCTCTAGTGAGGGTCGTCTGACCCGGTACTGACTCTCTCATCCAGTCAGTGGAAGACTGTTTGAGGAGCTGTGCCTCTCCCTGGAAGTTGCGGCTCACATCTTTGCGGTCGGCTGCCCCAGGCTCAGAGGGGAATCTGGCAGGGCCTCGTTGCTGCTGTGAAGGTCACGGACGCCCTCGCCATGAGGTCATGCCGGTGCACAGTCACAGACTGACAGCTGGGATCTCGCTGTCAATGTGGCTGAGTTCACAGTTACTCACAGAATCGAGTTACATTCAGACAAGTTCGGCCTGTTACTATTTCTACGTGGGGGGCGGTTGGGAGATATGCATTTTTTTATATGTTTTTTCTTTTAATGACAAAAACATGCTTGGACATTTTTATATTTTCCTCAACAGTGGGTACAATCCCTGAACACTCATACAATTTGCATGTATTATCTATGCTTTAAATAGTGCAAAAGTGATATGATTTAAATAGTGCAACTTTTGCAGCTGTTGTTTGTTGTTTCCATCTCTTGGCCAGGTCTCCTCTAAAAAGAGACAAAAATCTCACTAGAGCTGATCTGGGAAACTGAATAAATTGGCTAAACTTGACATAAAGAAGTTTCATTCTTGGACCAAGAATAGTTTCACCAAGTAACCATTGATGGAACTAATCTGGTAATACTCTGAGACCTTGAAGAAGCATAGAATTTTAGATCACTCAGCAATTTCACTACAACCCATCAGAAAGAATTCCAAATTAAAAACTGTGCAAACACCCAAGAGGCCTGATTCTCAAACATACTGGGTGAGTTTGTTTATGCTCAGATGCCATCTAGCTACATGTGTGAACTCTTAATAGCCTGTCAGTCAAATCTCTGATAAAAATGTACGCGTATTTCAGGAGATCACTTGAAATGGTCCTGGTACATGATGAACAGGACCTTTTCAAATCATTCATGTACATATGTCTAACTGCACCAAAGAAAATGGCTCTTTGAACATACAGTCCCATGAGTGACATCACAGACACAAAGGAGTCTGGGATATTTTTTTTCCTGTCCGTAGGAGGGGGGGAATCTAACTTTTTGAAAGAAGTTTTTGAAACAATTTCAGATCTTGTAGTTTTCTCTGTGAAGATTTTTTTTTTTGTAATTCAAATTATGCCTATTGAAAACTTTAAATTTCTTGAGACTTTGACTTTTAATTGTGAATGCTCATCAGAATACAGCGTTAATTGCGAATTTCCTTAATAGTAGCTTGGGGGGAGAGACCGTACATAAGGAAAATCCTCTGTTCCCACAAGCTTCTTCTGTTCATATACACACACGCTCTCGGAAACGGTGCCTTGGGCCTCAGAAGCACTGAGATTCATTTGCTGTATGTAGATGGAGTTAACGGTATCTGCTTGAGATTAACGCACTTTCTCCCTCGCAAGGCCTCCATCGCACCTTATTAATGGAGTCGCTTTAATTAGAGCTCGGTTGCTTGTGCATCAAGGGCAGTTTAAATTTGAAAATATGAATTTTAGTTTGTTTGCCTTGTGCCTTCTCTCTTGGAAATAAAACAACAACACGAGCTCAGGTTCTCCAAGTGTTTTAATTATGATTGATTAACTGAATGGAAAATTCGAGACATAAACCCCCCCCCCCCCCCCCCCCCCCCCCCCCCCCCCCCCCCAAAAAGAGAGATGGATAAAAATATATCGTTTAAAAAACCGTTCTCTTTGCTCAAGTGATCCTTGTCTGTTGTCGGTTGATTGGAAACGACAGAAGACTCACTCACAGCCACTCCACTGTTTTCTGCCTTTATTCTGTTTCCTTCTCCATATTCATTACCATTATATGAAAGAGCGCTCACAACTGGAGCCGAAAATGAGAAGGTTTAATTACAGCGGCAGTCAACAGAAACCGCTGATTGGATCGGAGAGGGCGCCACCTGTGGAGTGCGAAGTGCTCTTCTGGGTTCAGAGAGAAAGACAGAAGATGAGACGTGGTGAGGAGTCTATGTGTGGATATGATGGTGATGTCTGACTCAGCATGCTGGGGTATACTGTACATGGGAAAGGGAAGACGTATTTAAGCAGATAGAAGGAGAACATGTTGGGGGGAAGGGATAAAACCTCCGACTGAAAAACTGACAATCTTCATGCTTGTAAATGAGTTAAGCAGGAGAGGTAGCAAAACTTATATAATTGTGATTATTGTGTGATACTGTGTGAAACTTCACATCTGTTCAACAAGTTAAACTGTGAGTAAATTTGACTTTGGACATTTGATATCCTGAGGAGGTGAGTATACTGTAACTCCAAAGCCCATATGTATTAATGGTAATAAGGCTAATAGGTGGGTATACTGTCTGAGGAGGTGGGCATACTGTAACTCCATAGCCCATATGTATTAATGGTAATAAGGCTAATAGGTGAGTATACTGTCTGAGGAGGTGGGCATACTGTAACTCCAAAGCCCATATGTATTAATGGTAATAAGGCTAATAGGTGAGTATACTGTCTGAGGAGGTGGGCATACTGTAACTCCAAAGCCCATATGTATTAATGGTAATAAGGCTAATAGGTGAGTATACTGTCTGAGGAGGTGGGCATACTGTAACTCCAAAGCCCATATGTATTAATGGTAATAAGGCTAATAGGTGAGTATACTGTCTGAGGAGGTGGGCATACTGTAACTCCAAAGCCCATATGTATTAATGGTAATAAGGCTAATAGGTGAGTATACTGTCTGAGGAGGTGGGCATACTGTAACTCCAAAGCCCATATGTATTAATGGTAATAAGGCTAATAGGTGAGTATACTGTCTGAGGAGGTGGGCATACTGTAACTCCAAAGCCCATATGTATTAATGGTAATAAGGCTAATATGTGAGTATACTGTCTGAGGAGGTGGGCATACTGTAACTCCAAAGTCCATATGTATTAATGGTAATAAGGCTAATAGGTGAGTATACTGTCTGAGGAGGTGGGCATACTGTAACTCCAAAGCCCATATGTATTAATGGTAATAAGGCTAATAGGTGGGTATACTGTCTGAGGAGGTGGGTATACTGTAACTCCAAAGCTCATATGTATTAATGGTAATAAGGCTAATAGGTGAGTATATTGTCTGAGGAGGTGATTATACTGTAACTCTGTAAGTAAATTAAAGAACTGCTTACCATAATGATGTCGCATAAAAGTCTAACAGCATAGTATAACGCCTCTTCTCTCCACTCTCCAATAGAAAGAGTAATTCCTCAGCATCTCTTAATCATTATGACCTGGAACACCTCAAAGAATAACACTAAACATTAGAACCGTAGACACTAAACATTAGATGCTGAACGTTAGCACCTCTGATGCTACATACCAAAAAGAATCAGAGCTTAAGTTGGCTTCCTCTGGAGATGACCAGGACTTCCTGCTCAATCTTCTACCTCACACAGTGTTATGAAGTTTAGACAACCTGGAGGGCTAGGTAAACTGAGTCCTTCCACCTTAATTCCTATTCCTGCAACCTAATATTACAACACTCTGATGAGATCTCAGTCAAGCTTTTGTCATAAACATACAGTGTCTTTTTTTCATGGTTTGATTGTACTGAAGAAAAGTTTGTTTTAACAACCTTACAGTAAGACTCAGACCAAGAGATAATTTTTATTTTTGACAAAGGGTGGGTTATATCCCTGATCTTAAAGTCACGCAATTTATTTTGTCCTTGGATTCATTTGAGCGACAGGATTCACTTCGTTAGGCAGGGATGCCGGTTCAAGACCTCTCTCTGTGCAAATTATGAAATCCAATTTAGAGGCCAAAGGGAAGAGACAGCCCTGCAGTTTATATTCCCCCGGCTGCTCTGCTAAAAGGAGAGAAAAAAACATGGATTCTGTCTTTTGAATCACAGTATTCTTTTCTGGGTTGTAACCTTTACCGGTTTCTTATTTTAGAAGCATGTGCCATCTGAGAAACAAGCACGTCTGTCACTCATCTTCCTCTAAACTCCTGAAACCTGAACGTCCCCTGCTGAAAGTCACCTCTTCTCCGAATTTTTTGGATATACATAGAAAGTTGTAAATGGATAAAGTAAGCAATGAGCAACACCCCACTGAGTTTGCTGAAATATGCTTTTATTTCTGACATGATTAAATGTGTTAGCGCACTTTGCATTGTTTTGTTATTGTTTGTTCCTTTTTAAATTTGCACGTGCTAAAGCAAGCTAAGTGGACTGGAATTTGGCATTAGGCTTTTTTTTTAACATTTCCCACATTTGTTTCAAACAGTTCTGTTGTCTTGTTTTCTGACTGTAATTTGTTCATTATGTCTTGATTAATTCAGAATTTCATGAATTTATTTAAAACAGTCATGCTGTCATGCTTGCTTGCTGTAATTTATTTATTGTATTTTCAACACAAAAAAACCTGCTACATTTCCGCAGAGCTCACTGAATTTGAGAGCATTAGCACAGGGCATACTCACACTTACACAACCTGGACCAGGGACCATCATGCATCTCTTCCAGTTTTTAAAGACTTAAAATTTTCCACTTTCCTCAAAGTTTTCCATAAAAATCACAATTTTTTTTTTCAATTCCTTTTCATTCAGGTAGCTCATTAAAATTGATCTGAAGATAGAACCATTGCACAGAGTTATGGTAATTCTATGTGACATGTGATATGCTAATGTGTACTGTCACTCTCCTATTCCTTGTGTACATTCATCTTTTGAGGAAAGCTGGTATTGAATCAAGAAGCCAGTCTGGAATACAGTCTGGGATAATTAACTCCCAAGACAAGAATGCTTTTACATGAACATTTTTTTCAGGATTGATGACTGCAGGTGAAGTTCGCTGCTTTCTGTTTACCAGACTATTTTCTGATTGCTGTGTAAACTGAAAATCACTGCACAGGTCTGAGATGACACTATACCTGGTGCATTCAGGGCGATGATAATGATTTCAGTTCACTTTTACCAGATACCCATCAGTCACACCCAGTATTCCCTCGAAATATCATTGAGGAATACTACACTGTGCTGTGAGGCAGTAGAAGGATGCAGTATGAAAGTGTAAATGTGCATTATTTTTATCGATCCATTTTACTTTGGTGCTCATTATGTGTAAAACTCATGCATTTTGCTTTAGCGTCTATTGACTATTGACATGCTGCCCTCATTGCATTCATTTTGGAAGAAGTCTCTGCTTTTTAGGGTGCTCTCTGTTGAAGAAGCACAGTAATTACAGGTCCAAACTAAATGATAGGCAAGGAGGAGGAATCCATCAAACCTGCTCAAATAACCAACAGAAAAGCAGAACACCCACAGGTGGAGGCAGGGGTGGAGGAGTAAAATAAAACCCAAACGGAAAACAGCATCACAGCTCAGTAATAGCCTCACCTGCAGAGTGAGGGTGTGTATGCTGGGTATGCCATTTAAACTACATGACTATATCACTGTGTTGGAGTGATGTCACCATCACCAGTGCTGCTGCTCTCTGATTGGTGTAAACTCTGCTGAAGTCACAAAGCATTTCCTCATTCACCTGACACCTCATTTTAAGAGCGATTAAGAGACGAGGTGCCAGAGACACTCATTATGGCTGCAACCTAGTTAAAGCTATTTGCTTAGTTCCGGTCACCAAGTTAACTAGTTAGCTAACTTGGTGGACTAACTAGCCAGCTATACAATGTGAAACCTAACATGCCTAGTGAGGCTATGGATAGCAAGCCATTATTATTTTTCATCTCCAATAAAATACAGAAATTATTTATCTTCCATGAAAACCTGAAGTGAAAAGCCTGGCCTTATAAACTGTATTACCCGATAAAAATACAGAAAGAAAACAACACCTGTACCTCAGTAGTGAAGCCCCCAGTGTGCCAGCCCTGCTGGGAGCAGGGGGTCGGGGTGGGGGGGGGGGGGGGGGGGGGGGGGGGGGGGTTTCAGATGTGAAGAACAGGCTCATTTATTTTGTTGTTTTCTTCTTTTTTTAATATAAGATAATTACCTGACAAGAAACCACTTCCAAAATTTGTATGTATGTATGTATATATATGTAATTTAAAGGATAATTTAAAGGCGACCTAAAGGCAAGCACTGTGCTGGAGGTGTCAGTTACCTCACATTCCATCCCATTAAGAGAGACACAGTGGATAGAGCAGAGTGACTCTCCTGGAGCTCAGCAGTAGATTAATACTGCGGTGATTCGAAATGTTGTTCAGTGTGTAATGCTGATGGAAGACAGGACAACAGATAACCTGAGATTACTCAGCGTTATTAATTGACTGGCTAAAAGGTTGAGTGGATGGAGCCCCAGGACATTGTCTTGTGATATGCAGGATGCTTAAAGGAGTGTCTTGGTATCTCAGAGTTTGTGTCTGAGCGCTGTTTATTTTAAAATGCTGATCGAGAGGTGGCAGGAACTCGTGGAATGGTGATGGTGTGGACGTTTTCACTGCTTCTGTCTGATTTCTGCAATTACAGTTTGTCATTGTACAGGACCGCCTCTGAATGAAACTACAAAGCGCTGAAATACTGCCTGCGGCAACGCTGGTCTGACCTGAATACGCATCGCAGGGCTGGTGGGGACAAGGAAACGAGAAATTCATGGGGAACACGCTCAATGTACCCCTCTGTCCAGGGTTCGAAATAACCACTGAAGTTTTGGGGGTTGGGGAGGGGGGGGCCAGTCAAAATCGTTGAGGGGGTGGGGTCCTGGGATGGGTTGATGTTGGCAGTGTGTCAAAGAATAGCAATATACATTTATAGTGCTTACATTGGTACAATGAAAAGGGATCCTCTCTGCTCTGTAAGCGGTAATAGCATGGCATTGACAGTACCGATGACACAAGGTAACATGAGATCTGCTGCATTCTCAAGGCGGTGGAAGAGACCTCCACCATCTGCTCGAAAACGAATACTATATTAAACGTATATACGTTTTGTTTATGAAATCACGATGATGAAATGTCCTTGGGTCCCACGTGCCATGTATTGAATGATTCAAATCGCTGTTGAAATGATTTTGATATTAAAGGAAATAAAGTGAGATTCTGCGATACCCTGGTATGTGGCTGAGCACGTGTAGAATATTGTTCAAACGTTGTTTTTGTTTTTTTTTGGTTTTGTTGTGTTTGGTTTTGTTTACCATCTCTTAATACTGCACATATTGCACAGGCTTTCAACGGCAGATATATTTAATTTGATTGATTGTGTTTAAGGTAATCTCCCAGAGAGTCATTAATCACTCATTTATATCAAGCTTAATTTTAATTACTGTATTGGCAGAACTGAGAAGTGCTGACAGTCTAACGACACAGGCAACAGCTGTTGGCAGAGTAAATATAACTTAATTCTAATCAAGAGTAAAAGGATGGCCTGAATAAGAATAGATTGTCAATTGTCAACAAACCACCAGTGTTGTGCTAATCAATCCCTACAGAATACAGGGTATAACAGCTTCAGCCTTTGAGTGCATCACAATACAGTCACAGCAGGCTTGGCTATATAGCCTGTACACAGTGTGAAAATAATTCATGAAATACCCGTTGAGATAAACCTCTTAACTGGTAAGGGAAAATTTGTATTTTTAAAGAAAAAAAAATACAGCAAAAAATAAAAATAAATAAATAAATAAAGAAACCTTGGCTCCTGTGAATTGAAGTGTTTCTCCAGCTTTTTTTTTCTTTGTGAATTTACATGTGAAAATCAGGGGATATGGAATTTTGCGCTGTCTTTGAGGGTCCATCCCAGCAGGAGGGAAAGGTGTCATATGTGTGAAACCCATACCGAATGAAAGGGATTTATTATCCTATCCCTGGCTTTTAATGAGCCTGCTGTACATAAGCTCACTCATTATAAACCTGGACAGACGCCATGTTTGGGGGTCCCTGGTGGTACATGGCATAGGTGGAATGACCAGATGTTTTACATTAAAGAGACACCGCTTATCTTTCGTTTCATACCTAAAATGCTGATGGAGGTCCTGCGTGGTCCATATTCATAAGTCAGATGTTTGAATTCTAGCCATGCACGATAAAGGCTTTCAAATATATTTTTGTTGTTAAAAAAACAAAGAGTGCCTTAAGTCACCTGAGAGTATGTTGCTTTTAACATTTTTTTAAAGTAAATATATCCACTCATTGAAGCAAAGTAGTATTCACAGTCAATGTCAGTTTTCCCCTTAAATTAACAAATCATTTTTCCTAAGTAGCACCTGTGGGAACCGAGCAGCAGCTTCATCTTTTCTTCATTACTTTGGTGTTTTTAAAGTTGTGCTTTTAAAGTTGCTGAAGTTTACATTACAAGCACTGCTTGTGCTGAATTTGTGTGATTTTCTTTGGAACAACATGAAAGTCTGTGTGATGCTGTATTACATTAAAGAAATACTATTCAGCACCCATACCTTGGTTATATCTCTGAACAACCATTACTAATGATGCATCGACAGTCTGCGTGCACGCTCCTGTCGAGACCCTGCTCTTCCCCCCATAGCCGATGGTTGTGTCTCAGATTGCATACTTGCGTACCTGTTAGTACATACTTCCAAGTACACTAACTAGTATGTACTATTTAGTATGTAAGTACACAGAGCGGTAAAAATATGTTAATTTGAGACTTACTTGTACTAACATGTCATATCTCTTCTGACTTTTGCGAGAAACTCAACTGGTAATGGTAGCAGCGTCTGAAATCGTAGTTGACCGCCAACTAGGCATGTTGTTGCAGAGAAAATGTTGCTCAGTACATATTTTTTGTGAACGGTTGTTTGTATGGTTTTATTTAAAAACTTTAAATTCTTCTTCGCTGTCTGTTCTGAGAACGCAGTGACCACTGGGAAGGAATAGTATGTGCAGGTGCATACTATGTTTTTCGGTCCTCCCAAGTACGCAAAGAGAACTTCCGGTGAATTCTATGCATACTTGTGTAGTTGCATACTTGAGTTTGAGACACACTTGATCAGATGACTGTTAACTTCCGTACTTGATATGCATACTAACTTGTATGCAAGTATGCAATTTCAGACACAGCTAATATTGTGTTTGGGATGGTTCTAGATGCCCACCTTTTGCTGTAGGAGTGGCAGCTGTAGCAGCAAATGAGGACTGGGGCATTAGAACATTAAAACAGGGCAGCCAGTGGTGATTGGATGATAGCAACTGTAAACCCCGCCTCATTACCAAAAAAGACCAATGATTGGCTTAAAATAAGTGTACAAGGGGAGGCAAGTGAAGACAATTTTAAAAATTATGATTGCAATTCCCACTGTAGGCACAAGGGGATAGACACTTCAAACATGTACCTGCATTCAGCTTGTTTTATTTACAGCTGCATGTGTGTCACCTGAAGGGACCCAAATGGATTGACACTTTTTTTTTCAGGAAAATCACTGAGATAAATGGTAAACTGTTTTCATCTACTGCCCCCAAGGCTATTCCATATCCATGTTATCTGTGCTGATGCAGTTCTACACATTACACTGTGACCATTTGTACAACCTCACTTTTGGGACAGATAAATAAAAATGCATTTGTTGGCATGGTTGAGGGGGTCATTCACTTTTGATGTATTGACCAGTGGAGTTTCCTTAGAGACTTTAACACAACAAACAGCAGAAAAGTTTAATGTCTATCTAAAAGTCACACTGGGGTGGGCTTATATTGCAAATGTATCTCTAAGACTTTGGTGTCGGTTGAAACAAAAGTGAATTTTTTAAAAAAAAATTATATCAATCATTGCTTGTATCTTGATATCTTGTGCTCCCAGTTTGCAATGGCCAATCATATTCATTGCAGAATTTTTGAATAATGACTTCAGTATGGGATCTTTCATCCCTTACATAATAAAGCATTGGGACTTGAAAAGAACACTTACAGTGATAAGGACAAACCGCAATGCAGTTGGATTGAATCCAGCCTCTAAATGAGATGAAACACCAGGGGAGAAAAAAGTGATGGAGATATATTTGTGTTTGTAACTTTTCAAATGAAATGTATTCACTTGCATCTTGCTCATCAGAGAGATATATTACAACTGATTAAATAGTCTGCAAGATTGATTTCTTTAGAAGTTATTCGTGGTGGGCTCTTGAGTATTAGGTGTTGTGACAGTCATATCTGGAGATTATCCATTTATTTTGAAGGGTATTGCATATACAGGGGTAGACAACATAATGAAAACACAAAACAATACATGAATATTTATTAACTAATAAGGAGCAGGGCCACCTTTTGCCTGCAGAACATCTTCAGTCCTCCTTGGCATGCTGAAACATCTGCTGGGGTGCTGGACTATTTTTTCATGAAGAGGAGCATCCAGTAGTTTTGAGGGATGAGGAGGGGGAAGTAAAATTACTATATGCTATTTATTCCAGAATATTCCATAAATGGAAATGCAACCATAAATATCATTACATTACATAAAGGCATTTGTTAGACAGTCTTATCCAGAGCGACTTACAAGGCAAAGTGCATAAGAATGGTACAAAAAGTGCAAACATAACCCTAGAGAGAGGTAAAGTCCCAAGTGCCAAAGCTGACAGAATAGATCAGGATTCTCCTATAGACTAATCTAGTGAAGGAGAAAATATCAGTTTTGCAAAGCTTACAACATACAATTTTGAGACTGTAGACATGTCGCAGAGTCACAGACGCATTGATTCAGTGTTTTTAGGTGTTTTTTTGTGGTTGCTTAGCTATTTAGTGTCCACCTAACCCTATTGGTGACCTTTGACCTGTGATCAGTCCTATTTCCTGTGTTGATTATTATTTCATACTATGTAGCCATACACATGAAATCATTTTCAACATATCCATCGCTGACACATCTGCAGTTTGGACACCAGCTGCCTCTCAAGATACGCCAGATCTCCCATGTTGATTTTGTTACCGAGATATTAAATATGGATTTTAAAATGTGATTTACAGCAGAAACGTATCAGCTGTTAGCACTGACATTAAGGTGAATCACATGTGTAGACCTGTGTGTTTCTTAAGTCAGAAACACAAGCCTTTGAGCATTTAGAGTCTGGAGCACGTCTATCCTGCACCACATATACGCAGTATAATTCATCAATATCACACAAAAATGCAGCCAATTCTTACTCAGATATGCAAACCAGTTGGAGCATTTTAAATAGTTTCTATCAAACCTGATTAATTTATTTGAAATATTACCCATGTGATACATTCCAAAATGATGAATTCCATTTTTGTTATTGTGCCATTTAAAAAATAAAAAAACAGGTTATTCTTTGACAAAATACTACAACAAACTGAAAGACCTCAGAGACTTTCCTATTTACAACCAGTAATTGATTTCTTTTTTATCCAACTTCTCAGGTTGGAGTACATTATCCTAAGCTTAAATAGAATGACCTTGAGTTCAATGAGATAACCTTGAGATTCTCTCCAAACATTTCTAAAATTGTCCGTGACCATGGTTTCTTTGTTACGAGTTATCTGCAGAATTATTTTTTGAAAAGCTGGCAGGAATCCAGCAGTCCAATGTGCCACGCACAGTACTCAAGGCTACGAGTGGGCCTCTCCAAATAGCCAATGAATGTGTGTAACCATTCTCATTTTATTTCCCCTAGCAGCAGTGCCACAGTTTTCAACAGAAGAATGCAACACAAAGCATGAAACATCCCATCACAATAAGAAACGTTTATTTATTTATTTTTTTTGGATTGGGGAATTCATGGCCAGGCCTCAATTATGAGGTACTCCTAACTGCAAAAGGTGCCAAAAAAATTGACTTGACCTTGTAGTAGTATTAGGAGGAGACTTCAGCTGAATGAAGGTTTGCTGTCAGTTTAAGCTTGTTCCGCATGTGTAGTCTTTATAGAAATATGCTACACTGTTGTGCTCATTGAGTGTTCATTGGACGATTACACTCAATGATGGTACATGAAAATTCATTCTTAATTTACGTCCTTGGGATCTTACTCTTTTCCAGCCATTGTAATTGCTCACTATTTATCGTTGAAGATACAGTAATGACTAATGATAATTCAGGGCAGTGATGTGCACAGACATTCAGAGGGGCAGTGGCTCTACCTGTGCTCTGTTAGTGCTAATAATGGCTAATCCCAGCTATCAGAGTCCTTCAGAGAGGAGCTTGCCCAAAAGAGGGCAAATGGGCCGTTGCCCGGGCAACAATAGCAAAAAGGTGTGCACGTACCTGATTCAGAGTGTTTGTTAAAATACTAGAGTGCGGCACACCTGCATAAATTTGAGCACACACACACACACACGCGCTCAAACACACACACACACACACACATGCACACGCACGCACACACACACACACACACACACACACACACACACGGCCAAACGTTTTGGGGCCAAAACAGTTGCAGTCTACAAAAAATGTCTCCACTGCCCATCAAAAACAGTTTAAGAGACTTGAACATCTAACAGAACACATCAAGGTGGAGCAGTACGTCAACCAACAGGACTCACTCTATTCTATTGACATTATTTTAACTAAACTCCTCTCAAACACAAAGCGTATTGATATTGGCACTGCTTACAGAACCATTAATTTTATTTCTCAATAAAGTAAGGGAAGCTGCATTGATTTATTTCTCTGTATTTTTGTATAATAATCTAAAGCTCTACCCTTACTCACTGTGGTTCCACTCAGCAAGGAAAACACATCACGGATGAGGTGGGTGCTATATCTTTCTGTCTATAGCCTCTTACTGTAACACTGTTCTGGGATGAAAGAGAGCTATCGAGCCATTTACAGACCCCTGCATGGGTTTTTGAATGGCACTGCGTTATGTTGCATACTTTCTCTTTTGACAGCTCAATCCCACCAGAGACTCATACCAACAGCTACCCTGGACCAGAGTCCCGCTCTTGGGCCCCACAAACCAATGCATCACCACCCCCTTATTTCCTGCATTCCATCCCAGTAACCGCCTGCCCTGCTGATGGTTTAAATGAGGTTTCAACAACACCAGTCCTCTTAGAGTGGAGCTACAGTCGGCTTTCAATCTTTGACTTTCTAGAACCGATCAAAAACGTGTCTCTGACAGTATATGGCAACACCACCCTGACTTTCGTCCACCCCCCCCCCCCCCAAACCCCCCCCACCCCAGTGTTTCTGAACTCCACCGGGTCTCAGCCCTCTCACAAGGCCCTGCCGTTTAAAGCCACACATTGCAGAAATTATCTTGACCCGCATCCAAGGATTTTCATCAAAGCTCGGATAGGTCTATGAGCTCCTGTACAGAATACTCCTCTATGTTTAGCTCAGATCCGTCCTTCATCAGGGCAAGAAATTGGTCCATTCAGAGAATTCAGCCTGGACAGCCTTGAAGCCAAGCCGGGCGTGATAAAACGTGTCAGGAAAAGATGGCATGCATACGCATGTGCTTTCCATTCAATATTGTAAGCTGCTTGCTTTGGTGTTACTTGAACTACAACTCCAGCAGCTCAAGATCCTACAATACATATCTGTCATGGAAATCATATGAACACTTAAAAAAATATATGTCATTCATGAATACTAACACACCAAACTGATGTTCTAGTTCCAGAATGCGGCAGCTGTGGACTCAGACAGCTTCTGATAAATATCTTTTATTTGTTCAACATACTGTATCCTTCTGTTTCTGCTATTCATAGAAAATATTACTGTATAGTATGTTGTATTTTTAACATTTCAGGCATTCGAAGACAGCAGAGGTATTTTAAGTTTGTTTTTTAAATGTTTTGCTTGAGTCTAGGGGAAGGTTTGCCCTGGTGTCACAGTGGATTTGAGCTTCATTCCCATGAAGGGAGCAGAATCAGCACACAATCTCTGTTCTCACCTGTGTGCTTTTTTCCGTGCCAAAGAATGCACAGGGGCAGATATCTCCGACGGCTTCCAACTTTGTCTCGACAGATTTATGAACCGAGATAAGGGCTGCGGTCTGTGTTTTCTGCAGTGTCAAGATAACACTTCTAATACATCTGTCCTCATTCCAATGTAGGAGAGCTGATGCGAATCTGAGGTAGTGTAAAAGTTGTTGGGCCACTGGCGTGTACTTTATCTCCTCTAATTGTCTGTACGGAATTCTCAGCATGGTCTTTGGAGAGACTCCTGAATCCTGAATGTAAAAAAAAAAAGAGAGAGAGGGAGGCCTATTGCCGATACATATCTTTGGATCCATCTTTTTTGCCAGCTAGCACAGCCAATTAAACACACGGTCTGTTAAATTTCATATTGATTACACAGCATGCGTAATAACTAAAAGGCTGCTTCAAATGCAGGCAGTATTTTCATATATTCTGTATGATTTGTGAAACACACCGTGGCAGTTTTTATGCATTCGTATTGCTCGCTACAGTCTGGAGCACAAAAGTTTCCGGTAAAAAAATGCAATATCGGTTCGTAGAGTTAAAAATTTCATGTTTCGTGCTTTTTCTTTTTTTTTTTTTGGTAGGACGTGGAAAGACTATCACCTAAGATGTGAATTCAGCAGCACCCTGTGTGGTCCAGAATGCAGATTTAAAAGCGGTAGCATTGTTAGCATCTGTTCCAGGTGTAGACTGAGGTGTGGAGCTTCGCTGAGCCCGAGATGCATGATGACAGACACTGATGAGATTTATGGCGTACAGCGTTTTACAGGAACTTGGCCGTAGTCTCTTTTTTTTCCCGTTGCTTCCCCCCTAGGAGGCTGTCTGATCGATGGAGCTTCAGCCATGCAAGGTTTTCTCTTCCTCTCAGCGGGCTTTGCATAGTCATGAAGCCGTTTTGTAGAGGCGAAAGAAACGTGAAAAGAAATTCACTTTGTGTGTTTGTGGAAAGAAACAAAAAACATTCTAAATAAATTAATAGATAGACATACTGGCAAGACATGGTGACTTGGCAAGTAGCGCAGTCTTTGTCCAACTCCAATTAATCCTCACGAGAGAGAATATCCCCGGATCTGTGGCGTTACAGCTCTCCAGTGAGTCTCTTTTTCTTTCAAAGCAGCTGAAAAACGGCTGGCAGATGCTGCAATGGGAACATTCGGACTGAAGCACAATAAACTGGCCTTTCATTCTGTGTGGAGCACAGATTAGTAGTATGGATAATGATGCACCCGCGCTGTAGCCTGTGCGTGTGAGGTGGGTCCAGGCAGACGTGCTGCGGTTTGGCAGGGGCTTGTGCGATGCATGCCACCCGAGGGGCCGCAGCTGCTTCATCTCCAAAGCTCAGACATGTGTCCCTCCAGGTTTCACATTCATAAAGCTCAGAGCCGCTCAGACGGAGGAGAGCTTGTCACAGAGTGGTAACCGAGGGATACAGCCATGGAAAGTGATCCGATGGTGAAACAACTGTGTGTATGGATGTTTGTGTATGTAGGTGTGCACATATGTGCATGTGTGTGCTTGTGAGCATTTGTTTGAGCATGCATGTGTGTGTTTGATGTGTGTGTGTAGTTCATGTACATGCATGTGTGTGTTTGATGTGTGTGCATGTACATGCATGTGTGTGTATAGGTGTGTGTGGGCAGGTGTGCACATACGTGTATGTGTGTGTGTTTGTAGTTGTGCATGTATGTGAATGTATGTGTGTGTGTTGTGTGTAGTGCATGTACATGCATGTGTGTGTTTGATGTGTGTGCATGTACATGCATGTGTGTGTATAGGTGTGTGTGGGCAGGTGTGCACATATGTGTATGTGTGTGTGTTTGTAGTTGTGCATGTATGTGTGTGTGTTGTGTGTAGTGCATGTACATGCGTGTGTGTGTGTGTGTTATGTGTGTGTAGTGGTGGGAAAGGGGCCACCCATTGTATTGTACTGTAGAGTACTGATGTGATCCCTCCACCTTGACTGTAGTGCATTGCTCAAATTTTTGAATTCATTACACATACTAAACAACACACACTATTTGTATTCTGCAATACATCTGCTCTGCTAGAGAGCAGACATGCTGATTACAAATGCACTGTATCCTCCCCCCCCAAAAACAGGTGAGTATCAACAAATGATGTATGAGGAAAATAACCCATGCCTAGATACATGTGCATGTGTCTACTATTGACTCTCTCGACACTTTATCTGTATGACAGACCCCTTCAGAAAACTTTATCGACAAACGGAACATTTCTGGGCGCAGCAAAGCACTTGCTTTAGCATTTATAGCTTGCAGTGTGTAGCTGGCTATTCGAGTGAGTGAGCCGTTTAATTGGCAACTTTCATGCAGGCGCATTTCTGTTTCTGTTCATTTTTATAATCTGGCTGCTTCAACAAGGTCAGGAAAAAGATACATCTAGAATTTTCTTGTTTTAGTACTCTAACGTCACATTGAGAGCAGGTGGATCAGGGTATGAAATACTCGTTCATCTGGATATTGTTTGTCACAGATGGGCCTCAAATTGTCCAGGTGCCCTTTAAAAATTTGCCCTGTGACTCAGTAATTGTGTTTCTAATTACCTTTTGTAATGTTTATTTATTTTTTAAAAAACAACAAACAGTGGTAGGTGTACATGAATATATAGCGTGTACAGCATTTTGGCAGTGTCTTTAGCGTTTATTGAGCTTTGTAACCCCTGGTTATACAGTTAAATGACGCCCTTTAATTGCATTACAACTTTTCCTCATTTCTTTTGACTTTTCTTCCCCTTTTATGTAAGAGTGGCAGTCTCTTGCCTGTTGAATGCAGAACAGGCCGTCTCCTTCAACACTCTCAGGCAAAACTAATTTCCTCCAGATCCAGCAGTGTCTATTATTATTAGTTTTATTAAGAAAACTAATTTTGAGATAGGAGGCGGATAATTAAAAAGCAGACTGATTCCGGGTCCCAGTAGATGCCAAGTCGTGAGTCGT